>PVIA01013943.1:0-29316 GCA_004024845.1 Tonatia bakeri
CTCACACATGATGCAGCTGAAGGGGAAGAACCAGGCCTGAATCACTAGGGTCTCATTAGTACCAGGCTCTGTGCTAAACTCTAAGGTGAGACAGATGCGATGCAGCTAAGAATCAGAGAAGCTTGCCCTGGAGATGAGAGAAATGATGGCGCGCCCATGAAGAATGTGGGGCAGTTGATGAGCACGCTGGGACGTCAAAGGAATGGGAAGGCAATTGTGAGGATAATTCCAGTGGTGGAAACAGCAGCCACAGCTGAGCCTCCCTGTTCCTCCCCAGCCATGTGCCCATGGCTGAGGGCTTCACATGTGGAGAGGTTGTCCCCAGCTGTGCAACCACTCACTGGTTTGCGTGCAGCCCCTTGAATCTGACACTTGTGTGCTGTGTGACTTTGGAAAACTCACTTCATCTTTCCGATCCTTATTTCCCTCAAAATACCCAGGGTGTAAACAAACAAACAACTTCAAAAAGCCAACCCTGGAATGTTGGCACCAGTATCTATTGAGAGTTTCTTTACCTCTACTGATTCTCACATGGGCACACCTGGCACCTTCATTGCATTTAGATCACCGGTAATATGAGTTTGGAGAGCTCTAATCATCCCGAGATTCCCTGGTAAAAAATCCATGCTGACACCTCAGTGCCATGAAGACATCTCCTCCATGTGGTGGGGTTTGTGTGGACCTTAGCAAGTCAGGGGTCCCAAAAGCCCTATTTTTTTTTCACAAGCACTTGGGGTACAAGGTCTCCCAAGTGACTGGCCTGTAGATGACAGGGACATGTGATGGCTGGTGGTGTGGCCCCTACTCCTGGAATGGGTAATAAGGTTGGGAGAAGGGCGTCTCTTTACCCCCATTTTACACAAGAGGAAATTGAGGCTCAAAGAGTGTATTGTTTGCCTGTCATCCTGATGATTATTGGAGATCTAGAATTTAAACCTAGGTTACATGGCCCAAGGTATGAGGAATCTGATTACTGATCTTTTCTCTTTGGCTTCCGGTGGGGATTTGGGGGTCAACAAATCCTTATTGATCCTCTTATCACACGGTGCACATTTGCGTCCTGTTCCCAGCCACCAACTCCAAGATGATAGACACAAAAACAGGTGAACACTAAAAGGGAAGGCTTTATTATATTACTAAATGACTAAATTTACAGCAGTGATTAACTGTATTGACAATGCAGATTTTTCTTTAAAGTTATGGCATATGCCTATAAAATTGTATATAACAAAAGTAATTTGAAATATTAGAAAATAGCTTTCTACTATTGAAAACAAACATTCCATAAAGCAAGAGTTAAATCTGTTATCCAAGGAGTAAAATAGTGTGACATTGTAATACATAAAACCTTTTTAAGTCCAAATTTTAAAAAAATAGGTACAGCATGACACACATCTTGCTAAAAACTTATCAATAGTAAATACATATTTGTAAAAGTGATGGTCATGAATACTTACACAAATGCAACTAAAATAGCAGAGAGAGAGTACAAAAAACCTATTAAAAGAGCTAAAATTAATAAAATTTAAACAAATCAACAGTTTCCTACAGGGGAAGAAATGGACCCCTTATACACCACTGATAAAAATACAAAAAGTGCCTTGGCTGGTGGGTCAGCTGGCTGGAGCACTGACCACACACCAAAAGTTTGTGAATCTGATTCCCAGTCAGGACACATACCGAGGTTGCAGGTTCAGTACCTGGTGTGGTGTGAATGGGAAGCAACAGATCAATATTTCCCTCTCACATCGATGTATCTTTCACTCTCTCTCTCTAAAAGCAATAAACATAGCCTGAGATGAGTATCAAAAAATAATAATAAAAAGAGAAATTCTGGACCTAAAGAATACAAGGAATGAAATGACAAATGCAATAAACAACATCAACAGCAATTTAATGAAGTAGTAGAAAAATCTGTGACCTAGCATCAGGTCATTTCAAATCATCCACTCAGAGGAGAAAAAGACTGGAAAACACACCACATAATTTATTCGGATACCAACAAGGGAAATAACACTTGCAATATGGCAGTGCCACAAGGAGAAGTGAGAGAGAAAAGGCCAGCAAGCTTACTGGAATAAATAATAGCTGAAAAATTTCCAAATCAAGAGAGATGTGGACATCCAGGTACGACACTCACAGGTCTACATACATCTTCAATTCAAAGAGATCTTCACAGAAACACATTATAATGAAACTGTCAAAGATCAAATATGAAGACTTTTTAAAACTTTATTTTAATCATTGTTCAAGTACAGTTTTCTCCCTTTTACTCCCATTCCAGCCCGCCCACCCATCCCTCCTCATTACCACCCTCCCCCTAGTTTTTGTCCATGTGTCCTTTAAATTTGTTCCTGTATGAAGAGGATTTTAAAAGCTCAACAAGAAAGGAAACTCATTGCATACAAGAGAACCTCAGTAAGGCTATAGGCAAATTTCTCAGCAGAAACCTTTGGACCAGAAGAGAATGGGTGACAAACTCAAAATACTGAAGAAAAAAATGCCAACTAACAATATGTTATCTGGCAAAGCTGTCCTTCACAAATGTAGGGGAAACATTTCCCTAGTTTAAAAAAAAGGCAAGGAGTCCTGACTGGTGTGGCTTAGTGGATTGAGCACCAGCCTGCAAACCGAAAGGTCACCAATTCGATTCCTGGTCAGGGCACATGCTTAGGTCGTGGGCCAGGTACCCAATTAGGGGCATGTGGGAGGCAAACGATCGATGTTTCTCTCACACATCATGCCTTTTTCTGTCTCTTACCCTTTCTAAAAATAAATAAATAAAATCTCAAAAAATAAAATAAAATAAAATGTAAAAAGGTGAGGAAGTACATCATAATTTGACCTGCCTTAACCAGATATGTTAAGGGGAGTTCTTCAAGCTGAAATGAAAAAACACTATTTCCTAACAAAGAAATATATAAAAATAAGGAGCATACCTTAAATGGTAAATATAAAATCAAATGCGGAATATGCTAGTATTGTAATTTCATAGTGTGTCAGTCACTTAACTTTAGAATAAAATATACAAATGAGGAGTATTAAAAACAACTATAGCCACAATAATTTCATAATAATTAAAAAAATTTTTTAATGATTGTGACATCAAAACATAATGTAGAGGGGTGGAATACAAAAGGGTACATTTTCTTTATTTTTTTAAAAGATGTTACTTATTCAACTTCACAGAGAAGAAAGGTGAGGGAGAATGGGAGAGAAATGTTAATGTGTCAGAGACATCGATCGACTGTCGCTTACACGTGCACAAACCAGACACTGGCCCAAAACCTAGGCCATGTGCCCTCATGGGAAATTGAACTGGTAAACTCCTGCCTTGCTGGTTAATGCTCAACAAACTGGGCCACACAGGGCTAAAAGAGTACATTTTTTTCTACGCAGTTGATGGTTATCTGATTAAAAGAGACTGTTATAACTTTAAGATATCTTAGTAAACAAGCATGGTAATCTCAAAGCAAAATACTACAGTAGAGAAACAGAAAATGAAGTTAAGCAATCAGAATACCTACAGAAAATCATTAAGTGACATGGAGGAAATCAAGAGAGAAATAAAAGGAACTACAACACAGCAAGACAAAAATTAACAAGATGGCAATCATCAAGTACTTACAAAATTCTCCAATAAAATCACATACAGTGGCTTAATAAATCAAAAATTAGCCCTAGCTAGTCTGGCTCAGTGGATTAAGCACCAGCCTGCAAACCAACAAGTCATTGGTTTGATTCCTGGTCAGGTTGCATGCCTGGATTAAAGGTCAGGTCCTTGGCTGGGGGCATGCAAAAGGGAACCAATGAATGTCTCTCTCACACATTGATGTATCTCCCTCTCTCTTCCTCTCTCCCTTCTCCTCTCTCTAAGCACAAATAAAAAAAATCTTTATTTATTTTTTAAAGATTTTATTTATTTATGTTTAGAGAGAGGGGAAGGAAAGGAGAAAAAGAGGGAGAGAAACATCAGTGTGTGGTTGCCTCTCATGTACCCCCTACTGGGGACCTGGCCCACAACCCAGGCATGTGCCTTGACTGGGAATTGAACTGGTGACCCTTTTGTTCACAGGCCCATGCTCAATCCACTGAGCTACACCAGCCAGGGCTAAATAAAATCTTTTTAAAATAAAAAAATAAATAAAAAATCCAAACTAGTAGGGGGTACCCAAAAAGGCTGAAATTATCTTCTGGATGGCGGGACCCTTGTAGTATAGGCTTCTCCCACTAGGTGAGTGTTCTAGGGACCCCTCTGTATCAGTGTATCAGTTGGCATGGTTGTGAGTGGCTGCATTTGGCTTCAGTGAATTATTTTTTAAAGATTTCAACACATTTGCCCATTTCACAATGGGTGATTTATGAGTGCACTTACCCACACCACGCTGAGTATTCAGCGGTATTTGACTAAAAATGGCTTGACCCCCATACCCCACCCTCCCTATTCACCTGATCTCACCCTAGTGACTTCTTTTGTTTCCCCAGATGAAACAAGTCCTTAAAGGGAAACATTTTGCTGATGTGGACAGGTGAAATAAAAACTGGCAGAAGCACTAAAAGTCATCAAAATTAATGAGTTTAAAACCTGTTTTGATCAGTGGGAAAATCATCTCGATAGGTGTATTGCATGAAATGGAGAGCACTTTGAATGTGACTAAAGTTTAAACATGTAAGAATACACAATTTTTTATAAATAAATTCTGGGAGGTTTTATTGGACCCCCCCCCCAATATATATTACCTGCAAGAAACTTACTGCAGCTTTAAAAACAGAAATAGTTTCAAAATACAGAAATTGAAAAGAATAATTCATGCAAGTAAAAGTCAAAAGAGAGCACCTTACACTTACAAGTAGCTATACTTATACTAGGCAAAATAAACTAACTAAAAACCTATCACAAAAGACAAAGAAAATGATTACATAAAGATAAATTGCTGAGGTTGATGTGGCTCAGTTGGTTGGGCATCATCCTGCAAAGCAGAAGGTCACTGGTTTGATTCCTGCTCAGGGCACAACTTGGATTTTAGGCCAGTTCCCTGGGTGGGGGCATATGAGAGGCAACTGATCAATGTTTCTCTCACACATCGATGTTTCTCTTCCTCTCTTCCTCCCTCCCTCCTCCTCTCTCTAAAAATAAATAAGTTCTTTCTTTAAAAAGGGTAAATAAATTGACTCAGGCCCTGGCCAGTTGGCACAGTAGCTTAGAATATAATCTGATACAGCAGGTTGCGGATTCAATCCTTGGTCAGAGCATATACGGGAATCAATCAATAAATGAATAGGGGAAACAACAGATTGATGTTACTCTCTCTAAAATCAATAATAAAAAAGAAATTGATGCATCAAGAGGATATAACAATTAAAATGTAATGCACCAAATATAGATGCAACTAATTATATTTAGCAAACATTAACAGACTGAGTTATAGAAAAGATAGCCCTGGCCTGATGGCTCAGTTTGTGGGAGCATCATTCAGTACAACAAAAGGTTGCAGGTTCAATTCCCAGTCTGGGCACATATCTACAATGTGGGTTTGATCCCCAGTTGAGATGCTAATGGGATGTAAACAACTGATGCTTCTCTCTCACCCCTCTCTGCCTCTCTCTAAGGTTAGTGAATATTTTCTTTGGTGAGGATTGGAAAAAAAAAAAAGACAGCTAAAGAGCTCTGACTGGTGTGGCTCAGACAGTTGAGCATAGTCCTGAAAAGCTACAAGTCATGGGTTCAATTCACAGTCAGGACACATGTGTAGGGAGAGGGTTCCATCCCCAGTTGGGTGCATACAAAATGCAACCATATTTCTCTCCCTCTTTTTCTCCCTCCCTTTCCCTGTCTCTAAAATAATTAACTAAATAAGTAAAACTTTTTTTTAAAAAGAAAGCCAATGGAATAATAATAATAGCACAGTTCTATACTCATCTTTCAAGTGTGGGTAGATAATCCAGACAGAAAATCAGCAAAAAGATATTTGACTTCAACAACAGGTTTTTTTATTTGAACATTTTATACCAAAATGACCTAATACATATATGTAGGTCATTTTGTCAAACTATAGTAGAATATACATTCTCAAGTGGACAGAGACCATTCTCTAGGAGAGATCCTAGGTTTTGTTAAAATACTTATAAATTTAAGAAGACTGAAATTAAATCAAGAATTTTATCTGAATACAAGGGTTTGAAACTAGAAACTAATAACAGGACAAAAGCTAGAAAGTTCACAAATATGTGGACATTAAACTGTATATTACTGAACAACCTGTGGATTAAAGAAAAATTCAATTAAAAAAAAAAAGAAAAGAGTTCTGACTGGTGTGGCTCTGTGGGTTGAGCATTATCCTACAAACTAAAGGTCACAGGTTTAATTGCCAATCAAGACACATGCCTGGGTTTCAGGCCAGGTCCTAGGTTTCAGGTGTGCAAGAGGCAAGCAATCAATATTTCTCTCCTACACTGAAGTTCCTCTCCCTCTCTTTCTCCCTCCCTTCTTCAATCTCTAAAAATAAATAAATAAAATATTTTAAAAAACACTGCCTGGTGTGGCTCAGTGGATTGAGTGCCAGCCTGTGAATGAAAGGGTTGCTGGTTCGATTCCCAATTGGAGCACATTCCTAGGTTGCAGGCCAGGTCCCCAGTAGGGGGTGCACAAGAAGCAACCACACACTGATGTTTCTGTCCCTCTTTTTTCCTCCCTCCCCATCTGTCTAAAATTAAATAAATAAAATCTTTCTAAAAATATTTTTAAAAGATAATAATTAACATGTTTTAGTATTGAAAACAATCTACTAAGCAAAGATGTCACTTGTATATTCAGGAATGAGAAAAATTCCAATATACATATGTGTTGCATACAGAAAAGGAAAATGACAGTTCACAAAATAGGCAAAAGATATGAGCAGACATATTACCACGTGTACAGATAGCTAACAAATATAAGAAACTACTCGTCAACCTGCTCCCACCTGTGGACAACTGGACATATGAGAACGAATTCAGATGGATGGCTTCTCGTGGTTTCTTCCAGTGTCACCATACTGAACAACAAAAGTGCGCATTCCCTTGCACATGTAAGATCTTCTCCAGTGTAAATTCTGTGGAATAATAAGGTAAACCCTTTAAGGATTTCTTACATTCAAGCAGTTATAAGGCCTTTCTCCTGGGTGAACTATATGGTAGTGAAAAGACTATCGAGAACGAGTAAAAGATTTTTGATCTTTGCTACAGGAAGGCCTCATCCTGTGCGAACTCTCAGGTAATAACAAACACCAGAGAAAGAGTTAAAACATTTCCTACAATTACCACACCCACAAAACAACTTTCAAATATAAAGTCTATGGTGTTAAGAAAAATGAGATTTATGGCTAAAGGATTTCCTACATTTTTGCATTCACACACCTTCATCCAGTGTGAACTGCCCAGTGTTTACTGAACTATCCATAAAGGATTTTGCCCATTCTGTTGTAATCATACGGCCTTTATCTTGTGTGAACTCGCTGATGTACAAGAAGGTGATTTCTCTGGATGAAAGATTTCCCACACTCACTGCACACATAAGGCCTTTCACCTGTATGAGTTCTTTGATGTCGAATGAGTGCTGAGCTCCTGGGAAAAGATTTCCCACATTCACTACACTCATAAGGACTTAACCCAGTGTGAACACTTTGATGATAACGGAGGCCAGAGCCAGAGGAAAAAGCTTTCCCACATTCAGTACATTGATAAGGCTTTTCTCCAGTGTGAACTCTCCAGTGTGCAATGAGGTTAGAATTTGATGTAAAGGACTTTCCACACTTAGTACATTCATAAGGCCTTTTGCTTGTATGATTTCTCTGATGATCACGGAGGGCATACCGAGAAGTAAAGGATTTTCCACATTCACGGCACTCATGAGGCCCTTCTCCACTATGAACTTCCTGATGATAACGAAGTTTCCTCTTAGTTGTAAAAGATACCCCACACACACTGCACTCATAAGGCTTTTCTCCTGTGTGAACTCTCTCATGATTTCTGAGGCTAAAACCAGATACAAAAGATTTCCCACACTCATTACACTGATAAGGCCTTTCTCCTGTGTGAACTCTCCGGTGTGTAAGAAGATGATGCCTTCGGAAAAAGGATTTCCCACAGTCACTGCACTCATAAGGTCTTTCTCCTGTGTGTACTCTCTGATGAGCCCTAAGGTTGGAACCAAATGCAAAAGATCTTCCACACTCACTGCACTGATAAGGCCTTTCTCCAGTGTGAACTCTCTTATGATAATGAAACACAGAGCTAGTAGTAAAACATTTCCCACATTCACTACACTGATAAGGCTTTTCTCCTGTGTGAACTCTCTGGTGCAGAAGAAGGTGATGTCTTTGAATAAAGGATTTTCCACATTCGCTGCACTGATAAGGTCTCTCTCCTGTGTGTACTCTCTGATGATTACTGAGGATGAAAGCAAATGCAAAAGATTTCCCGCATTCATGGCATTGATAAGGTCTTTCTCCAGTGTGAACTTTCTTATGACAATAAAAGCCAGAGCTAGTGGTAAAACATTTCCCACATTCGTTACACTGATAAGGCCTTTCTCCAGTGTGAACTCTCTGGTGTGTAAGAAGATGATGCCTTCGGAAATAGGATTTCCCACATTCACTGCACTGATAAGGCCTTGCTCCAGTGTGAACTTTCTTATGATAATGAAAGACAGAACTATTGGTAAAACATTTCCCACATTCACTACACTGATAAGGCTTTTCTCCACAGTGAACTCTCATATGTAAAATGAGCCAAAATTTTCGTCTAAAGACTTTCCCACATTGCGTGCACTCATAATGCTGTTCTCCAGAGTGAGTAGTCTGTTGTTTAATAAGGACGGATCTACGACTACAAGATTGTGCACATTCATGGCACAAATCACACGTTTTTCCATTATGACTCCTCCTGGAATATAGGAGGACAAATGTTTGGTTAAAGGACTTCCCACATTTGTAGCATGTGTACTGCCTTGCCCCACGATGAATTCTTTGATGCTGACTGAGGGTTGAGTTTTGCGTAGAAGACTTGCCACATTTGCTATACACATGACGTCTTTCACTGGTGTGAACCCTCTGGTGAACAACTAACGAGGACTGATACCTGAATGTTTTCCCACATTCATGGCACAAAAAACACTGTCTTCCAGTGCAAACATCCTGTCTTGGAGCATGTGAATTTATGTGGCTGAAGGCTTTTCTATGTTCTCCCGGGGTGGAACGAGTTTTTCTCTTTTGTAACGTTGCCCCACTCTGGGTGATTTTGTTGGTCTCCTCCCTGGCCTGAGTAGTCTGCTGCTGTAGATGTTCTGAGGTGGACAGGAAGTGCTTCCCAACTTTGTCACAAGAAAAGGGCTTCTCTGACACATGGAATTCATAGCTCTTCA
Source organism: Tonatia bakeri (assembly GCA_004024845.1). NCBI lineage: Eukaryota > Metazoa > Chordata > Mammalia > Chiroptera > Phyllostomidae > Tonatia > Tonatia bakeri. The sequence continues at coordinate 9,401 of PVIA01013943.1, forward strand.
CAAATAAGGTCCTGTCCACAATGCTTCTCAACGGTTTTTCTCCCAGATGCTGCTTCTGGTGTGTTTGGAGGTTTGCACTAAAATTAAATTGTTTCATACACACCCCACACCTGAACACTTTTTGGCTGTGTGGTGTTCCTTGGTGCTCAGCCAACTGGAATATGTCTCTCAAGACTGGACTGCAAATCTGACAGAAGTGAGTCTTCAGGGAAGAGAGAGCTGCTCTGGAGGTGTTGGCTTGTGACACTCCCACAGAACTACTCTGTTCAAAGGGGGCTTCTACATCTTCTGGTCCAGAGCAGCAACCTGAACATAAATAAATGATGGTGAAGTACATTTTGACTATAAGAATGGAGCAATGTCACCCAGATGTGCATTTGTCACATCTAGAAATGAGTCTATGGAATGGTTTTCAATCAGGGGAGTTAAAATCTGGTTGATGAAGTAGCTCCTGATATCATTACTACACCAGAGAGAAGATACAAGTGTAATGTATAACACAAAGAAGAGAAGCATGTTCTAAAACTTATTTATCTGACAAATTTCCTGTAAAACCTTTATGGCTGGTGATGTGAAGCTATGTAGAAGCACTTGTCCAAACACAGGAAAAACCAACTGCAGTAGAGTAGCTGTCATTCAAGGCCAATGTAAAGATGCACAGTGTGGACTGATGTCACAGAACAATAAAAGGAGAGATGAGAGAAATGTGTGAGATATGAAGTCCAGAGAGGTGGAGATTCTTTATGGGCTAAAAGTGAGAATAGATGACAAAGTACTAAAATGGACTAGTCAGCAAAGTGGGCATGACAAAAACACTTGTTAAATGGAAAATGTTCCTAGTATGATCAGAACACAGTCCTGGTTCACACCATACACAGCTTCAACATGACTAGATAGCTGAGAGTTCACCTTGCTGCCTTGGCATTGAGATTCTCTACTATATTTGTCATTCCTCACCTCAGCTCACACAGTTGCTTGGTGGTAACATAGCTGGTTCCTCCCCAGAGCCAAAACTGCCACACCTTGGCTGTCCAATGACATTGCAACCAACCCAATGGGGAGACCTTTCTACACTGAGAAAAAAGTAGTTAAAGACAGGAGGGGTGACTGATCTGTCAAATGAAAGACATCAAGAAAAGGCTATTAGCAACACAAAGAATCATGGAACCATGGTATCACCAAAACAGCACCATAAGTTTCCATGAAGTGAAGCCAACAAAGTTCTGGATAAAGAAATCAAAATAACTGTTTTATAGAAGCCCACCAAGGTCCAAGAGAACACAGAGAGACAACTCAAGAAAATCAAGAAAACAATACATGAACACATCAAGTTCAGAGACAAAATTATTTTTAAAGGAGTTTGAAAAAAATCAGGACCCCAAAAATACAAAGATGAAATGAAAAATACAATAGAGAACATTAATGGCAAGTTATTGAAGCAGGAGAACAATCTGTGATGTGACCAAGCATCAGGTCACTGCAAATCATCCAGTCACAGGGGGAAAAAAGACTGGAAAAAGACTACATAATTTATGGGATATCATCAAAGGAAATAATATTGGCAATATGGGAGTGCTTGAAGGAGAAGTGAAGAAAAAAGGGTCAGGAAGCTTATTTAAGAAAATAATGGCTGAGTCCTAACCATTTGTGTCTCAGTTGGTTGGGTGTCATCCTGAGAAGTGAAGTTCACAGGTTTGATTCTATGTGAGGGCACATGCCCAGGTTGCTGGTTTTGTTATTCTTCGGGGCATATAAGAGATGTAACAAACAAATGGTTTTCTCTCACATCACCATTTCTCTCCCTCTCTTCTCTTTCCCTTCCACCTTTCTCTTTAAAAAAAAAAACCCACAAAGTTAAATAAATAAATAAATAAGTAAATAATGGCTGACAACTTCCCAAATCAGGAGAGATGTTGACATCTAAGTTCATGATGTTCACAGGTCCACAAACAAATTCAAAACAAAGATATCTTCATTGAGACTTCACTGAGACACTTTATAATGAACCTTTCAAAAATCAAAAACAATTTTGAAAGCTGAAAAAAAAAAAAGAAACTCATTGCATACAGAGAGCCTCAATGAGGTACAAGTGAATTTACCAGCAGAAACTGCACACCTGGAGAGATGGGTGATACATTTAAAATAGTGAAGAAAAAATGCCAAATAAGAATACTTCTGGGAAGCTGTCCTTCCAAAATGTAGGAGAAATAAACACTTTTCTAGGTTAAAAACAGCTGAGAAATTCCATCATGCCTCAGCCTGCCTCACCAGAAATACTAACAAGAATTATTCAGGTGAAACTTGATAGTGCCCTGGTCAAAGATTTTTTTGGATATGGCACCAAAAGTAACACAGGAAAAGATATGTAAAATAACTGAGTAGAACTGTATCCAAACTAAAATGTTTCTTCACACACATGTACATGTGCATGTGCTCACACCTTTTGAATACTATTTAGCCTTAATAAAGGAAACTCCCCTGAAATTTAAATAAATAAGTAAAAAGAATTTAACAAAATAAGAAAAATTTCAAAAAGAAAAGAAATCCTGCTGTATGTGACCAGTTGAATGAACCTGGACAACCTTATGCTTAATTAAATAATCCAGTCACAGAAAGATAAATACTGTATATTATTTAGGAGTGGAGACTAAACAAAAAGAAGTTGAACTCTCCCTGGCTGGTGTGACTCAGTGGACTGAGTGCCAGTCTGCAAACCAGTATGTCCAGGGTTTGATTCCCAGGCAGGGCACATGCCTGGGTTGTGGATCAGGATGCCAGTCAGACACTTGTGAGAGGCAACAGATTGATGTTTATTTTCCACATCGATGTTTCTCTCCCTCTCTCTCCCCCTCATTATAAAATAAAAATAAATAAATAAAATTTTTGGGTTGAAAAAAGTTGAACACACAGAATAGTAGAATGAGAGGGTCAGGGAAAGGGGGACATAGGTAGTTATCAGTCAAAAGATACAAAACTTCACTTATAAGATGAATAAGTTCTGAGGATCTAATGTGAAACCTTGCAACTCCAATTAATAATACTATATTTTACACATACAATTTACTAGGAAAGTATATTTTAAGCACTATTACAAAAAAAAAAAAAGTGATTATACCAGGTGAGGAAAGTGTTCATTAACTTGATTTCACAATTAATTCACAATATTTACATATAGCGAATGGTCACATTTTATACCTCAAATATATACCATTTTACATATCAGCAATGCTGGAACAAAAACAGAAAGAAAAGATATCTACAGAAAACTCTAAAAACTGTGCAAAAGAGTCCTGAAAAGAGGCCCATGATTCAGGTAAATAGTGATGATGACAATGCCTGAGATTCATGGCACAGGGAGGCCCTGGGAAATGTCAACTAAAGAAAGGGATCAAAACAAGTGCCAGGGATCTGGACACAGTGATCAGACTAGGGAAGGGCAAGCATGGTGGAATACATTAGGCTCACTGCAATCCTTCCCTATGAGAAGAGGGCAGTGCAACCACCCAGCCCTAGAAACACAGCAGGCTGGAGAAGAATGCAGGGCCTGTAGTCCACATGTGAGGACAAAACACCCTCTGGGGAGAGGAGGGTAAGGCAGAAAGGCGGCTAGTCCACATCAGTGGTAAGACTGTGAGAGTCCTACCCAGAGAGGATGTAAGAGCAAAGTTCTCCAGCATCACATCGAGGTACAAGCATCTCTGAGCCTCATCAAGCAGCCTCCATTCCTCCCAGGAGAAGTGCACAGCAACGTCCTCAAAGGTCACACTGGCCTGTCAAGATGGGGACAGAGGAACCATAAGCTTTGTCTTTCTGAGAATCTCACAGTCTACCACCTCACACATCTTCAGCCTGTTCATCCTCCTCCAGGGCTCCCCCAGTCAGAGGAGATACCAGGTCCTGGTGACACGGATGTCTGTTCACCTCTTACTGTCCCCTAATGACTGTGTGCAGCCCTCAGCAACAGGCAGTGGGGACACACAGACCTCATCAAACTGTGGGCCATACCTTCAGGGCCCCTTCTCTCCTGCAGAGCAATTCCCCCCAGGGTCTCTCAGACTGTACCTCCTAGACTCAGCAAAGGTGGGCTCCTTCACCTGGTCCCACCCCAAGGCCTTGGCTCTCAGCTCACACGACCTACACGTGTGCACAACACTGTGTACACCCTACCTTCTAACAGTTCAGGTTCCCACAGTCCCACCCCCACAGCTCTGATACCACTCTGCCCTGCGTCACAGGTAACTCTCTTCACTCACCCGGTGGGCGACCCACGGCACCCAGACAGAGTGCTCGAGAGACTCAAACACCATCCAGCACAGCGCCATCCTCTGACGGGTCCCACAGCCGGGGAAAACCCAATGAGGCTCTGCGGTCCTCCCTGCCCGCCTCTGATCTTCACTTCATTATTAGGCACCCAGAAGAGCATGTAAATTTCAGATACGAATAACCCCGGTCCCCTCTGCACTGTACTTGCCGCCCCCTCAGTAGCCACAACTCTACTGTCTCCCCTCAGCATCCCTCACGTCCCGGACTCCGAAGCCGGGGGCTGCAGGACGTGACAGACGCTCTCGCCCGGGCAGCAGCGCTGGGTGAGGTGAGAGAGGACCCGGGGATGCGCACTCACCTCAGCCAGGCGCCTCAGCACGGCCTCCGCCATCGGACTCTGTGGGCGGAGCTGGGCGGCTGGGGTGCCGGCGACTTCGGTCCTTTATGTCCCAGGTGCCGGTTACCTCAAGGGGTGGAGTGTCGCAGAGCCTTCCACACGCGTGTGAAGGGACCGCGACTCCTTTTCGCCTCCGAGGTTTGACAATCCTGTCGGTTGAAGCTCTAGAGGTAAAAAATACTGCCAGAAGTAGGACAACGGAAGTCCCTCCCAGTAACTGAAATCTCGGGAAATACTGTTTCCTACTTTTTCGTTAGATCAACTCAGCGCCATGTCTTCTGGATAATGTAGTTCCCAAGTATCTAGAGGCTTCCCTCAAGGAAGGAGTTCTTCATCCTGGGCCACTAAAAAAAATGTTTGCTATGCTAGGAATCACGCAAAAGTTAAGTATTCTTACCTACAGAGAGAGGCTTTGCTTATTGTTTATTGAAGCCAAAGACATAATTTAATGATTCGTGAAGCTCACCTGCTCGCAGAAGATAAAAATTGGGACAATTGTAATAGCATAATCAATAAAACATAATTTTAAAAAATATTTGAGATGCTCTCATATCTGCTGATGTAAATGGGCATATCTATGTATAGAGTCATTCCCTATATCCTTCTATAGCATCATTCACACATATAAATAGTCCAGGCATAGCTGTGAGGCAAGAGAGAGAACAGGAAAGAAGTCTCTGGGACTAGGCTTGCTGACACCTGCAGAGCTGCTTATCCAATTTATCAATAACCTGGTGCCCTGACAGCCTTTGACACTTCTGGCTTTTCAAAAACACGCGGCACAAAGCACCTGTGCCTAAGGACACCAAGAGCCCCAAGTTTCACGGTTTTTCCCTACTATCATTATAATACATTAGCACTGTAGTTTGATGTCCCGGAGTGGGCAATCAAGGAAAATTACTGGAAAACACACGCAAAGTAACAAAGAAGTTATCCAAGCACTCGCACATGCAATATAAGCCTACACCCTTCTGGTGGAAAGGGGCCGTTCTCTGGTCAGAGGTGGCCCATTCAGGTATCTTGGGAAGCATACTTTTTCTTAATAAATCTCACTTGCTTCACTTGGTTCTGTTTGTGTAGTCCATTCAATTCTTTGTTTGCAACCACTAATAACCTGGACCTCGTGTCCATCTGAAGCACCTGGACACATCATTATTGCTGTGGCTCTTCAAATGCATGTAGTCTGAGATTAATATGTCTTTTTTTTTTATGATTGGCTAAAAGCAATGTAAATGACTCCATACAGAGCCATGGCTGGTAGGAAAGAAGAGGGATATTCTGAATTAGGTGAACATATAGCAGTAAATGCTGTAAAAAAGACAGTTTATGGTAAGGAGCCTTTCTGGGTGTTCTGATCATAAATTCCTAACTGGACATGGCATGGTGGGTAGTCACACCCTAGGCCTGAAATTTCAGTGAAAGGTTATAGGGCAACCCAGTTAATTGTTCTTGTTTATCTAGATTAAGACACCTTTGAAATACCAGAAGTAATAATGCTGAGGGAAGCATAAACTCTCAAGGGAGCACACAATTTTGTTAACTTCCCTGTAATCTAATTCCCACTTTGCTGTCCTCAAACTCCATGTTATTGTCCTTACATTCTCTCCTTAATTTCAACAGCATAAAGAAACTGAAAAACTCTTATTCTAGGAATCAGTTGAGATCTATCTCCCAAGCATATTTCATAATATTAACTCAAATAAACTTTTACAAAAATTCTTGTCATAGTGGCTGTGGCTCAGTTGGTTGGAGCATCTTCGAGTAGACCAAAGGTCTTGGGTTTGATTCCAAGTCAGGGAATACCCAGGTTGTGGCTTTGATACCCTGGTCACATCAATGTCTATATCTTCTCTCTCTCTCTCTCTCTCTCTCTCTCTCTCCCCCCCTCCTTTCTCTCTCTCTAAAAAGCAATGAAAACAATGTTCTTGGGTGAAGATAAAAAACAAATTCTCTGTAGCATTGGAATTTCTGATGATGACACATTCTACCTCCAGTTCCCACAGAACCATCTCTCTTCCCTACAGAGTTAATGCCTACCCATTGAAGAACACTATTGTACATATAATATATTTTACTCCGTATTCTTTTAAAAAAAGATTTTATTTATTCTTAGAGGGAGGGGAAGGGAAGGAGAAAGAGAGGGATAGAAACATCAATGTGTGGTTGTTTCTCACATGCCCCCGCCCACTGGGAACCTGGCCTGCAACTTAGGCATGTGCCCTAGACTGGTAATCAAACCAGTGACCCTCTGATTCACATGCCCATGCTCAGTCCACTGAGTTACGCCAGCCAAGGCCTTACTTCATACTTTTACATATACAGATGTTCCTCAGTATCCACCAGAGATTGGTTCAAAGACCCTGCACATACCAAAGTCTGTGGATGTTCAAGTCCCTCATATAAAATGGCATTGGATTTGCATATAGCCTACATATATCTTTCTGTATATTATAATCTTCTATACTACCTATAATATGTGATGCAACATAAATTCTACATAGTTTTTTTATAATCCTCTATATAAAAACTGTTTACATAGAATTCATATTGTATTTTTAAAAAATAATGACTAGAGTCCTGGCTGATGTGGCTGAGTGAATTGAGTGCCAGCCTGCCTGGGTTGTGGGCCAGGTCCCCAGTAGGGAGTGCCTGAAAGGCAACAACACACTGATGTTTCTCTCCCTGTGTTTTTCCCTTCCTTCCCCTCTCTAAAAATAAATAAAGTCTTTTATTTATTTTTTTAAATGTATTTTTTCCTTGGTGTCACGGTTTAATTTGTTTATTTGTAGATTTGCTGGGTTTTTTTAAGATTTTATTTATTTATTTTTAGAAAGGGAAGGGAGGGAGAAAGAGTGAGAAACATCAATGTGTGGTTGCTGGGGGCTGTGGCCTGTAACCCAGGCATGTGCCCGGACTGGGAATCGAACCTGCAATGCTTTGGTTCGCAGCCCGCGCTCAATCCACTGAGCTACGCCAGCCAGGGCAAAATAAATAAAGTCTTTTAAAAAAATGACTAGAAAAAGTCTGCATATGTTCAGTACACACACAACCATGCAACCAAGGTAGGGATACCACATAGAACACACGTCAGCAACAATGTAACATTTTTTAAGGATATTTTTCATCTAAGGTTGGTCCAAGGATGTGAAACCCATGGACATAATGGGCTGACTGTACTCAATTTTGTTTAAGGAACAGACATCTATCTCGAATGGAGAGGATGGAGAGTGACTAAAATCATGCTATTTGGGTATGGGTCAGTGGAGACTATCACAGTCACAGGACATGTGTGAAGGGTGTATCTGAACACTGAGATGAAAAGGGCATCTTAAGCCCGTGATCTCATATCCTTGCTGGTACATGGTTATCATTTTCCACTCATTGCAGGTACAGTTCTTAACGGAGAGTTGAGGTTATATCAGAAGAAGTTTTAAATGCAAGTTTCAGGAACGTATCAATGTGTCTATGTAGTTATTTAAAAACAGTGGCATAAATAGCTCCAGGGAAATACCAGAGGCTGTTGAAAAAAGTTAACAAGTCTTAGAAGGACTTTTATTCTCAAAAACATTCAGAAATACCAGCATGGTGGTGGCTAGTGTGGCTCAGTGATTGAGCACTGGCCTGTGAGCCAAAATGTTGCTGGTTTGACTCCCAGTCAGGGCACATGCCTGGATTGTGGGCCAGGCCCCCACTTGGGGGGCCTGTGAGAGGCAATCTATCAGTTTACCTCTTGCACATTGATGTTCTTTCCCTTTTTCTCCCTCCCTTCTCCTCTCTCTAAAAAATAAAAAATACATAAAATCTTTTTTATAAAAAATAAGTAAGTAAATAAAATCAGTTGATAGCAGATTGTCATGTCCCAGGGCAAAATCTCTCCTAACAAAGGTCATACTTTACCTAAACTAAGCTTATCTGTTGTCTTTTCTTATCTAGGATACATTACCTGATAAACATGCCTTTGCAAAAACAAAGTAATTTCTCTTTTTTCAGACTCTTCAAAGCAGAGGCACCACACCAGAGATCACAGATCCCTTCATTGTCATTGTTATCATGTTATCTGTTAAGTATTCTGTACCCACCTATGTGAAGGAAGTATATGTCTATCATTTTACTTTTTGTCCAATCTCAGACAGTTTTCCCCTTTGCTTCCTCTGTCATCTTTCAGCAGTGGATTTATGTAACCCCTTTGATTGTAATGTATAAAATAAGGTGCATAACTGCCATTCTGTGGAGCAGCTTCTCATTCTGTTGAGGTTTTCCTTCCAGATAACAGTAGTCAGTTTGCCTCAAATAAATTCAATGAAATTCTCCACAGGTTTGAGTGTTACTAATGTTGACAGAAAACCTGAGTGCAATAATTCAGTGAACAGCTAGATGCACAGGCCTGGTACTGTGGGAGGGGCTTTTGGATGGACCCATCTACAAGAGTGCTGGACAGTGTGTGGAGCAGAGGAGCTCTTAGTAATATTATTAGGAGGAAATCTGGCCATGATGGTAATGCTAACAGTCCATCAGGAAGGGAAGGTGGGTGCCGCAAGTGCATATCTAGCTTGGGCACCTGGTAGAGTTGGGAAGAGAGGATAATCTGGCAGGTGGCCGAGGTTTCTGAGGAATAAATGGATGTGGAGGGACAGGTGTAACTGGAGTAAAATTGAGACAGGATACTAAGAAGCTAGGAAAATTCCTGGGAAAGTGGAATGGGAAGACTGAAATAATAACATTAAACAAGACCAAACTGAGCAATTAATAGCCTGCTGGTGAATGCCAAAACCTTAACTCACTCAGGAGAGAATATATAACCTCCCTAGCCTTGGGGAAGGCCAAGGGGGAAGAGAGAAATTCTAATGCAAAGGGAGAGATACATGGGAACCAGCTTGGGAAGAAGCTGTCTGACTCTCTTGTCAGCGCTTCTTCCCAAGAGAAACAGCATGACTACACATCTGTATGCCCACTAGGAAATTCATCCTCCCAATTTCACAGTTTCCCCTAAATAAACTTTCTTCTGAAAGCTCAAGGGAAGGTGGATGTTAGGGTTTTTACCTGCCTCCTTCTCAGACTGCTGGCATCTGACATTAATAAAAGCTCAATTACAATCCAATCACTCGCTCTGCTTTTTGGCTGAGCAGTGACAGGCAACATGAGCCCTGGACTTGGTTGGAGTGTCGTCTTGTACACCAAAAGGTTGTGGGTTCAATTCCCAGTTGGGGCACATATGGGAGACAACGTACCGTTTCTCTGTCACATGGATGTCTCTCTCTCCCTCCCTCCCTTCCTCTCTCTCTAAAATCAATAAACACATGCTTGGGTGAGAATTACAAACAAAACAAAAACACAGATTTTCCACAATTTTTAAAGAATAAGCTATGGTAACTCTGTATTTATTCCACAAGTTCTTCTGTCCTACTGAGGTCCATGTGGCCTCAATGGCAGCTAATGAGCAATGGACAGATGTATTCACAATCAGGACTATGATGATAGTTTCATAGGTTCATACCTATGTCAAAACTTATCAAATTGTGCACTTTAAATACATGTAGGTAGCACATGTGGCTCAGTGGATTGAGTGTCGGCCTGTGAAATCAAAAGGACACCAGTTTGATTCCCAGTTAGGGCACATGCTTGGGTTGCAGGTCAGGTCCCCAGCTGGGGGCTTGCAAGAGGCAAGGGGCAACTGGCAACCAATAGCAGATCGATGTTTCTCTCCCTTTCTCCTTCCCTTGTCCTCCAAGAAAAAAATAAATAAAATCTTATTTAAAATGGCTCAAAATTAAAACAAACGTTATGTCTCAATCATTTTGGAAAATAGGCTTGACCACCCTACATTGACCACCATCTCTTTCCTCAGGCCCTCTAGGGCTCAGTATTGCCTTGATGGCATCAAATGTGGTGAGTAATGAACATCTGTACCTCAGTCCACAAGAATGCTGCCTATGTCAAGAACCACAACCCCAGAGTACAGGTCCCCATCTTCTTCTTTCCTGTTGTGTAGTAATGACTTTGAGGCAGACATCATTGAGTAGCTACAGGAATCCACAAAACCTTTTGATTATTGTTTTCTCACAGTGATGTCAGCTGCAAGATAACAATGTCTGGGGTTCCTCAGATCTGTGTACACTCATCACGCAGTCATGGTCACAGAAACAATTCTGGATGCACATTTGGAAGAGGCACATTCCATCTAGCTGGCTGCAGTCCCCTTCAATCCCTAATAAACACTCTTTTTGCACCAACTATGGTTTCCCCAGGATCCAGTCTTTCAACTAGTGACTATTGGGGTGGCCAATGATGTGGGCTGTGAAAGAATTCACCAAGTAGAAAGCACAGAGAGCAAAGCTTTTATTTACTTTTCAAGAAGGAAAGGGACTGGTGGGAAGAGATACACCAGCAGGGAAATGGAGGGGCTTTACGTTTTTATTCAGTGATAAAGGGAAGGGAGCTGTAGCTGGATAGTCATGACAATTAGTTGTAAATCAGGTTTCAGGCTGACTGTGCAGCTTCAGTTTGTATTGCTGTTGCCTTTGTGTTCAGGGTTCAGGTGCTCTGGTCTTGTATGTTTTGTTTGTATAGTTTTAAAACATTTGTGTGGGGGATATTTTTCAGTAATCTATTCAGACCTGATAATAGAGGCTCAGAGAAACAATAGTTAATTACGTCTGGCAGACTCAAGGGAAGAGAAATAGCTAGTGCTGGTAGAGAGCTCTTGAAAGGGGCTTTGTTTTTGTCCTTTTGGTGACTCTAGTCCAGTGAATTGTGGATGTCAGGGCACAAGACTTTCTGTAGACCTGGGGAAGATACACTCTCAACAGTGCTGATAATCATGCTACTCTTACAAGTGCCTGAGGTTCTCAACCTGTCTTCTTCTCAGTCATCTTAAAGACTCCTAAAACACAGAGCACCCAAATCAGGACCAGAAAGCCCTTCAGTCCTTCCTAGGAGGCTGTGGACAGCTATGCAAATTTGGCCAAAACCGGCCAGTTATTTTCTGCCATCGTACAGGCCCTCCATAAGCAGAGAAAGATTAAGACCCCTAAAAAGTTGTTTACCTCTTCATGTTTATAGACCCCAAATCAGTTGATGAATTACTCTGTAAAAGAACAACCAAAATTAAAGAAACTTAAGACAATAAGGCCTTGATTACTGTACAAGTCAAAGCAATGTGCAGCAGGCACTTCCCAAGTTCCTGAACTAGAAACTGAAAAACCTCACCACAAGTATCACATCAGATGAAAACGTCCCTGAAAAATTACTCATTTCTATGCAAGTGGTACGCACAATATTCTCAGGGTCAACAAACACATGGACACACTTCCATGTCCAAATTAGACATATAAGAAAAGCTAACCCCCCGGAGGCTCCAGTCATTTCTATTTTGCTACAACATTCATGAGACCAGAGGTCAGCTTCCCTGAGCACATTAGGGTATTGAATGACACAAACTCTGTGGATCTGTCCTGTCACAGAGGTAAAAAGACTTTAGCCATGGAATGTAGCTGCAGCATAAACCTAGGAATAGCCGTGGGCAATTCAGAAAGTGCAACATATTCATACACACTTCCCATATAAATGAAGCCTGTGGAAATCTCCCCACTATGCATATTCATATGTAAGAGTTTGAATTCAGATGGCTGCTCAAAGATCTCAAGGGTTGTTACACAGAACAGAAACTTGTACATTCCCAGCACATTGTTTTTCTCCAGTGTGAACTCTCTGATGATAATAAAATTTAGACCTGGTAATAAAAGATTTCCCACATTCACTGCACTCATAAGGCCTTTCTCCGGTGTGACCTCTCCGGTGCCGACTGAATTGGGCAGTATCCCTAAATGACTTTCCACATTCACCACACTCATAAGGCTTTTCTCCTGTGTGGCCTCGCTGATGATAACGGAGGGCAGAGCTACTGGTAAAAGATTTCTCACATTCACTGCACTCATAAGGCCTTTCCCCTGTATGAACTCTCCGGTGTAGACTTAACTGGAAACTACGCCTAAATGACTTTCCACATTCACTGCACCCATAAGGTCTATCTCCTGTATGGACACTCTGATGATAATGAAGTTTAGAATTACTGATAAAAGATTTCCCACATTTACCACACTCATAAGGCCTTTCTCCTGTGTGAACTCTCCAGTGTAGATTTAATTGGGAACTACCCCTAAATGACTTTCCACATTCACTGCACTCATAAGGCCTTTCTCCTGTGTGACCTCGTTGATGAAAACGGAGGGCAGAGCTACTTGCAAAAGATTTCTCACATTCACTGCATTCATAAGGCCTTTCTCCTGTGTGAACTCTCTCATGACAACGGAGGTTAGAAATACAAGCAAAAGATTTTCCACACTGACTGCATTTGTAAGTCTCCGTTCCTGTATGAACTCTCTGATGGTAATAAAGGGTGTGCGGACGGGTAAAGGATTTCCCACATTCATTGCACTCATAAGGCCTTTCTCCTGTGTGCACTCTCTGATGAAAACAAAGGTTTTGGCGGGAGGTAAAAGATTTCCCACATTCATTGCATTCATAAGGCCTTTGACCTGTGTGAATTTTTTGATGATAACGAAGGCTGTTATTCCGGGTAAAAGATTTGCCACATTCACTGCATTCATAAGGCTTTTTTCCTGTGTGAACTCTCTGATGATAATGGAGAGCAGAGTTAGTGTTAAAAGACTTCCCACATTCATTGCACTCATTAGGCCTTTCTCCTGTGTGCACTCTCTGATGATAATGAAGGCTTCCTTTCCAGGTGAAACATTTCCCACATTCACTGCACTCATAAGGTCTTTCTCCAGAGTGAAGTCTTTGATGACAACGAAAGTTATAAATCCTAGTAAAAGACTTCCCACATTCATTACACTCATAAGGCCTTGCTCCTGTGTGAGAGCTCTGATGATAACTGAGAGCAGCAACAGAGATAAAAGATTTTTCACAGTCAGTACACTTATAAGGTTTTTCTTCACTTTGAACTCTCTGACACTGACTAAACGCTGAGCTATGACTAAATGACTGAGTACATTCACTACACACGTAATTGTTTTCTGCATCTTCCTGTCCCTTGGGACGAATGAGGACAGATTTGAGGCTTAAGAATTTTCCACATTTGCTGCACCTGTACTGCCTTGCTCCAGTATGAATTTTTTGATGCTCATGGAGGGTTGAGGCTTCACTAAGGGATTTTCCACTTTCACTATTCACAGGGAAGCTGTTTCCAGTGTGGCCTCTGCAGTGCGTGACAAATGAGGATTTGTACCTGAATGTTTTTCCACATTCACTGCACACAAAACACTGTCTTCCAGTATTAACAGCCTGGTCCTGAATAAGTACCTGTTGAGGGTTAAAGGCTTTCTTGCCTTCCTCTGAGGTATACTGACTTTTTCTGTTTTGTAACGTTGCTTCCCACTGGGTCCCTGTGTTTGACTCCTTCACTTGGGTGTCCTGTTGCTGCTGATTTCCCGAGCTAGCCAGGATGTCCTTCTCAACCTTGCCACAGCTAAAGGGCTTCCCTGACACATGGATTCTACAGTTCTTCACAAATGAGGCCCTGTCCACACTACTTCCGAAGGGTTTCTGTCCCATGTGCATGTCCCGATGTTGGTGACACTTTGCACTGAAATGAAATCGTTTTGCACATGCCCCACACCATAGCATGTTTGGGCTCTGTTGTGTTCCATGTTGCTCAAACAAGCTGAAAATGTCTCTCAAGACTGTCCCACAACCCTCACAGGGGTGGCTCTTCTGGGGAGAGGAAGCTGCCTTGGCATTCCTTGTCTGTGACACTTCTACATCCTCTGTTCCACAGCAGCAACCTAAACAAAAATAAATGTGAATTACTTCAACTATAGGGAACAGAGAACCCCATCACACACACTTAGGTGTCAAACGTAAGCAAGAATACACAAAATGTTCTTCAAAATGAGAAAGTTCAGTTGAAGAACTGCCTCACTGTTGTACAGTACTGGGTTTCTAAGTAACAAAACAATGGAAACCCCACCAGGGGAAGGATACTCAGACAGGGCATGACACACGGAAGAGAAGCAGGGCTTACAATGCATTTCCTCTGCCAACAGCTTCCTGCACATCCTCCTCTGCTGCTGACGTGAGGCTGGTAGCAACATGCACACAAGTCCATTACTATCCAATTGCAAGACATTAGCTGCTAAGGTCAATACACAGATTTGTGAACATCTCAGAGCACAACAGGAGAGCCAATGGGAAGAGTACTACAGAAAGAGGGGTGAGGGAGGGGGTAAAATGTGGGATCAATGGAGGTGGAAATATCCCCAGGCTCGAAATCACAATGGAAGTGACCAGTAGTAGAACTGAGAGGCTGACAAAGTGTCTAAGCAGGGAAAGAAAGTATAGAATGGTGTGGCTACTGGCAATGACATGAAAACTCTGGTTGAACAAAAACAAGTTCCTGGTATGATTTGAACAAGGTCCTGACTCACAATCTCCACAGCTGTCACTCACCAGGACCACACCCCCTGTCAGCACACTTTGCTGTGGCTGAGGAAATACCCATCTTGTGATACTTCCCCAAAAGGCCTAATGGAGTAGCTAAACAGAACATAAATGATACCAGGAAAAACCAGAAAGACTGAATGGCCAGGAATGTGTCAGAGCAACACAGCCTACAATGTACCCAGAAAATAAATCTAAGTGAGTCACGTCAGCATGATGGTGAAAGAAACTAGTCTTTGTTATCAACAACAAAATACTAAGACAGTTATCTACAAACAAAATTGATCCTTCGACGGCTCAATAGTACGAATAAGATAGAACTGCAGCTCTGACTGGTGTGGCTGAGTACACTGAGTGGCGGCCTTTGGACCAAAAGGTCTTTGGTTTGATTCCCAGTCAGGGCACATGACTATGTTGAGGGCCAGGTCCCCAGTTGGTGGCATGTGAGAGGCAACCATCAATATACCTCTCACACATGGATGTTTCTCTCCCTTTCTTTCTCCCTCCCTTCCCCTCTCTCTAAAAATAAATAAATAAAAATTAAAAACAAGATACAACTGCAAAATAATAGAGGGGGAGAAAGAGCAATAACCACACAAATAAAAAAATAATAAGGCTTTGGCCAAGACTCTCAGTTGTTTAGATCATCAGACAGATATGCCAGACTTGTGAGTTTCATAATTGGTCAGGGCATGTACAAGAAGTAACCAATGGGGGGGGGGGGGAAGAAGCAATCAATGAGTGCATAAAAAAGTGGAACAATACATCTATGTTTTTTTTCTCTCTCTCTTACTATCTTGCTCTAAAAGAAATCAATAAATAAATACCATTAGATATGGAAAGTATATACTTCAATATAAAAGGGCCATACATGATAACCCACAGCTACCAGCATAGTCAACAGTGACAAGGTAAATACTTTTTCTCTAAGATCGGGAACAAGTGAAGGATGCACACCCTAACCATGGCTTTTCAAAATAGTACTGGATGTTCTAGCTCAAACAAGAAAGCAGGAAAGAGAAATGAGGCTCTCAAAATTTAAAAACAGTAAAACTTCCAGTATTTACAAATGACATGATATTATATAAAGGGAATCCTAAAACCTACACACACACACATACACACACACACACACGCCAGAATGAATGAGCCTGGTAAATTTGTAGAACCCAAATCACATACAAAAATCAGCTGATCTGTGCACTAACAACAAAATATCTCACTAAGAAATTAAGAAATCAATCTCATTTGCCAAATAAGATTAAAAACAGTAAAACACTTAGGAATAGAGTTCATCAACAAGGTAAGTGATCGGGACCCTAAGGCCTATAAGACAGTGATGAAAGAAACTAAGAAAAGCAACAAATTAATAAAAAGACATCCTGTGTCCTTGGATTGGAAGAACTGTTAAATTATCTCTACTAATTGGAGCAACCTAATGATTCAATGCAAGCTTTACCAAAATCCAATGGCATTTTTGCCAGAAATAGAAAAAGAATCCTAAAATTCAAGCCACAAATGATCTGTATAGTTAAAGCAATTTTGAGCAAGATGATCAAATGGTAGAGTCAGAGGCATCATACTTCATGACTTAAACCATATTATAAAACAACAGTAATCAAAACAGACACAACTTAGACACACAGACCTAACAAAGAGAATATAGACAGCACAGAAATAAACTCACATATGTGGTCGACTACCCTTTGACAAGCACACCAAGAACACACAATAAGGAAAGGGTGGGTTCTGTGATAAATGGTGTTGAGAAAACCAGATATGCACCTGCAAGGAAAGACACTAGAGTCCTACCTTACCCTAATCACAAAAATTAACTCAAAATGCATCAAAATCTTAAATGTAACACATAAAAATGTAAAACTCCTTGGAAAAACAAAAGGCTTCTTGACATTGGTTTTGGCAGTGATTTTTTTGATGAACCAAAAACAGACAACAAAGGCAAAAATAAATAAACCAGACCACATCAAATTAAAAAGCTTCTGCATGGCAAAGAAAGCAATCAATAAAATGAGAGAAAATATTTGTAAATATTGTCTCAGAGGATAATTATCTAAAATATATAAGATGCCCATCCAACTCAATAGCAAAAAAAGTAATAATAATAATAATCCAATTAAAAAATAGGCAAAGAACCTGAATAAACATTTTTTAAAAATCCAAAAACGGACAGCCATTGTAGTAGCGACTTGAGCTCCATAGCGATGGTGCCAGGGCAAGTGTGAGCCAAGCAGGCAGTTGGAAGACGGTGTGCTTGCTGAGGAAAAGTAATTAAACTTGGGCAAAGGAGATCCTAAGAAGCCGAGAGGAAAAATGTCAACATGTGCTTTCTTTATGCAAACCCACCACGAGGAACACAAGAGCTTCAGTCAACTTCTCAGAGTTTTCAAAGAAGTGCTCAGAGAGGTGGAAGACCATGTCCACCAAAGAGGAAGGAAATTTGAAGACATGCCAAAGGCAGACAAGGCCCGTTATGAAAAAGAAATCAGACCTTATATCCCTCCTAAAGGGGAAACAAAGAAGGAATTCAAGGATCCCAATGTCCCCAAAAGGCCTCCTTCTGCCTTCTTCTTGTTTTATTCTGAATATGAAATCAAAGGAGAGCATCCTGGCCTCTCCATTGGTGATGCTGCAGAGAAGCTGGGAGAGATGTGGAGTAATACTGCTACAGGTGGCAAGCAGCCTAAAAATAAGGTGACCAAGCTGAAGATGAAATACAAAAAGAATATTGCTACATACTGAGCTAAAAAAAACCCTGAGGCGGTGAAAAGGAAGTCACCAAGACTGAAAAAAGCAAGAAAAATATGGAAGAGGAAGAAGACGAGGAAGATAAAGGAGATGAGGAGAGGATGATAACGGTGAAGAGGTTGGTTCTAGAGCAGTTAATTTTTCAGGTCTATAAAGCATTTAACATCCCTGTACACAACTGACTCTTTTTAAAGAAAAAAAATTGAAATGTAAAGCTGTGAAAGATTTGTTTTTCAACTATACACCGTCTGTTTTTGTATAGCTAACACACTACTGAATATGTCTTTAGATAGCCCTGTCCTGGTGTTTTTTTTTTTTAATGAAATCTTAATTTTTTTAAGATTTTATTTATTTTTATAGACAGAAGGGAACGGAGGGAAAAAGAGAGGGAGACAGAAACATCAATGTGTGATTGCCTTTCACCCAACCACTGTGGGGGACCTGGCCTGCAACGCAGGCATGTGCCCTGACAGGGAATTGAACCAGCATTCTGGTTGTATTTTTAATAGCTGCTATCCTTGTCTGATACAACATGGGGGTTGTAAACTGGCATGGACATTTGAAGCAGGTACTTCTTGGTGCACTGCACTAATAGGTTATACACGGCGATGGTAGTGTTTTCATCTTCAGTTGTGTCTGAGGTACCTTAGAAGAAATAATTGTTTTGTTAATGGAACAGAATTGTGTACTCGCAAAAAAAAAAAAAAGGTTGCAGATGTTTCATTGACATTCTGAATGTTTCTAAAAATACAACTTTTATATAAAAATCTAAAAAGGAATCTAAAAATGGTCAAACTATATAAAGTATGTTCTTCCTCACTAATAAACAAAAAAATGCAAATCAAAGCTACAATAATATTATCTCTCACCTGACAAATGGCTACTATCGAAGAGTAGAGGTAAGTGTTGGTGCAGGTGCATATATAAAGAAATGTGTGTACACTACAGTTGAAATGTAAAAAACAAACAAACAAAAAACCCTAAGAAACATGCCAAAATTATAGAAAAAGAATAAAATGCCAGGATCTGTGAGGTAGTGGAAAATGGGAACCTGTCAGTCAAAGGTACAAATATTCTTTTATGAGTTCTGAGGATATATTTATGAGCATGGTAACTACAGATAATAATGTTATATAGTTGAAATTTACTAAGAGTAGACCTTAAACATTCTTAGTATTAAAAAATCTGACCACATGGCACAGTTCGTTTGGGCATCATACCATACATCACCAAGTTGCAAATTCGATTCCTGGTCAGTTTGTGGGTTTGATCCCTGGTTGAAGCAAATACAGGGGGCAACAGACTGATGATTCTCTCACACTGACATTTCTCTCTCTCTGTCCCTTCCCCTTGCATTAAAATCACTAAACAATATTGCCTTGAGTGAGGATTAAAAAATAATAATAATAAATAATAATAAGTTAACTTTAGATGGTGATTAACCTTATTTTAACTTCACAGTGGTAATTATCTCACTATATATTTAAATTGAGCACATGGTACACTTTAATATATACAAGTTTATATCTCAACAAGGATTAAAAAAAAGGAAAACAGATTTAAACACTACACACTATGCAAGTGTTAAAAAGGAAACTCATGGTTCAATTAAGTAATGACCATGACAACACATGCAACTCCTGGCCCAGGTAGGCAGCAGGAAATGACGGCTAAAAGAAGGACTCAAACCCTGGGGTGCAGAAGTGATGTGAATCTGGACACATTAACCCAGACACTGAGAGGGCAAGCACTGTGAATCCACTAAGCTCAATGTCATAGTATTGACCTTGAATCCTTCCCTAAAAGGCTTCAGGCCTGGGACTGCAGGGAGAGAAGAGGGCAGTGCAAACACACCAGCCCTAACAATACAGCAACTACCCGGAAAACTGGGGCAGCAAGCAGTGCCTGTGGTCCACCTCTGAGCACTGAGAAAGGTTTTTCTCAGGGTGGATGGAGTAGAGTCTAGTCCAAGTCCCTGGTGAGTCTGTGGGTCTTACCCAGAGAGGATATAAGTGAAAAGTTCTCCAGCATC
>PVIA01013944.1:0-29359 GCA_004024845.1 Tonatia bakeri
TGGGGGGATGGATGGGGGGATGGATGGTGGATGGAGGGATGGGGGGATGGATGGTGGGCGAGCACAGAAGACAAAACGTCTGGCTCTTTCGGTTGGCGGAAGCATTTCATGTCTCCTTCAGCTTCGGTTGTACCATTTCGAGTGCAGTTTTCACTCTGCTTCTCAGGAGTTCTGAAGGGACTCTGCCGTCCACATGGCGCTCTCCCCGTCGCTCACGTCCCCGCGTGCAGAGAAGCGAGGGTGCCCCTGGGTCCCCAAACGCGAGGGGTGGGAGAGGACACAGGCAGTGTGTTCACTTTTTCTCAGCCGCTGCAGAGGGAGTGAATCACGTAACGTGAGCGTCACAGACGTAAAGCGTGCAGGCCGGTTTCCGCAGGTGTGCGCTCCGGGACAGCCCCCCTCATAACGTCTCCGGGAGTGTTAGGAGTACCCCGATGGGAGCGTCTCCATCCCCAGGAAAGGCTTCTGTCCCTCACAGCCCCTCCCCCACCCCGGCTCCGGGCAGTCACTCACTTGGTTTCTGTCACTAGAGGTTGGTTTGGGCTCTCCTTTATTTATTATTATTATTATTATTATTATTATTATTATATAAGTTGTAGGTGCATAACATTACAGTTTGACAACTGTATTCACTACCCTGTCATCCCCCCCAAAAGTCTAATTACCGCCCTCACCATACGGGTGACCCCTGCTCCCCAGCCCCAGCCCCCTTCCCCTCTGTCCGGGAATCTGGGTTGGTTCCCTTTGTTTTCGGTTCCCCACGTGAGTGAAGTCCTGTGTATTTGTCTTCCCTTCTGTGTTACCCCACGGAGCGCCGTACGCTTGAGGTCCCTCTGTGTTCTCGCAAACGGCGAGACTCCGTTCCGTGTTTCGGCCGAGCCCTGTTCCACTGCGTGCCCGGACCGTGCCGTCTGTATCCGTTCGGCCACCGGCGGACACGCAGGTTGTACTGGTATCCTGGCTGCTGCGGCAGGATAACGCGGCAGTGGACGCAGGAATGCGTACAGCATCTCAAGTTAGTGTTTGTGTTTTCTCCGAAAAATACCCACCAGCAGAAGTGCTGGAGCACGCGGTGGTTCCGTTCTCAATTTTTTAAGGCATCGGCGTACCGCTTTTTCTGCGGCGGCTGCACCGACGTGCACTCCGGCCAAGAAGGGCTCCCTGTTCCGCACACCAGGTCCCACACCCGCTGTTCCTTGTCTTTTTGACAGCAGTCATTTTAACGGGCGTGAGGTGACACCACATTGTGGTGTTGGTCCGTGTTTCCCTGGTAGTTGATAATTTTGAGCGTCTGTTCACGTGTCTGGTGGCCCTCATGTCTCTGGGAAAACGTCTGTCCAGACCCTCCGAGAGTTCCTTACTCCGGTGGCGTGTTTCTCCGGTGCCGAGTGGGTGAACCTCCGCGTGTGCTGGACTCAACGCCCAGTCCCGCGTGCTGTTCGCAGACACCGTCTCCCACCCAGCCCGTCGCCTTTCGTCCTGGCAGCGATGCCCTTCGCTGCACAGGACCTTCTGAGTTTGAAGTAGTCCCATCTGTTCACTTTGGAAGTCCGTTTCTTTAAACACTTGCTCTTGGATCCATTTTTATTCTTGGTGGGGAAAATCGCCATTTACAAAGTAAACCATTTTGCATAGGGCGTTGGGAGATCCACGAGTCCAAGTTCACATGTGGCAGACGTGCAGTCCCAGGGCGGGCGTTCCTGCACACACCGTCAGTCGGTAGCAGGAGGAAGGGCGTCAAGGAGAGGGAATGAGGTGCTGCCTCTGGGCATGGGGGCCAATGTGCGTGCCCCTGGCCAGCCAGGGCGTCGGAGCCCCACGAAGGCGCCACTGCTCAGCCTGGCACGCCGAAGCCCCGAGTCGGCTCCGCACCTGCCCCTCTGAGGCAGAGGAGCCTGTGCCAGGGGGCCATGCACGGCCCTGGTCTCACCTGGGGCTGGTGATTTTTGCCGCACAGCGTCCTGTCCACCCTCCCTGCAGTCAACCACTGTTCTGAGCCCCTCCCCTGGTGTAGAAATGGGAGCACTCGAGTTCACCGATTTTGGTTCAGGCGGCACTTAAAATCAGTTCAGAGGCAGGCACCAAATTACACATTCTGTGAGGCTTCCCGGCAGCCCAGTGAAAAGTCGGTAGGTCATCCATCATCCGTTTCTGTGTGCGAGGACAGGTGGTCAGTCTTCAAATATCTCTTCTTTTTTCTTTTTGCCCATGTAATGGTTGCAAATCTGGGGGGCTCAGCGCCGCTGTCTCAGGTGAACAGAAACAGTCCTCATTCGCCCCACACCTGCCCTGGAGCTTCGTGTCAGCACGTTTTACAAGAGAAGGCAGCGGAATTCGCCTCCTCCCCTCTGCCGATCGCCCTTCTGCTGTCTGCCCCAGTGGACCGGAGTGGGGGACGGGGTCAGAGTGGAGGGGGGCCGCCCAGGGGAGTTCCAGCCCCCCTGGAGGGTGCAGTGCAGCCCCGAGTGCCCACCCTCCCCGCCCTTCCCCTCAGCTGCCCCCAACACCCCCCGGGGCCCACACCACCAGCCACACCACCAAGGGCTCTCCGTGTCCCCAGGACACGCTGCGTCTAGCACTGGGCACCTCAGCCCCAGCACCCACTCCCCTCCCGAGAACCCCCCACTGTGGCCGTTCCCCCTGGGAGCTTGATGCACACCATTTCATCCACAGCGTTCCAACGTTTTCTAGAACATGTGCAGGTAGATCTTTTCAGGTGGGGAGTTATGGGTGATTTGGCAAAGCAAACACCATACCCAGTTTCTTACATAACTCTCCAGCGGGCAGGAAGGGCCATGCAAGGAAACTAAGTAACACTCATTCATCCGAGACTTTGCTTTCCCTTTTTTTTGGAGGAATTAATGTTCTGGTTTGTTTTTGTTTTTTTCCGTTGTATATATTCTTTGTATTTTGGGGCTGACTCTTTAAAAGTGAGTGGTAGGGGCCCATTGAACTTTTGGAAGCCTGAAAGGTGCCCCTGTGCCTCTACACTGGAGAGTGCTTTTAAGTGGTGATGAACCTGGGGAGAGCGGCAGAGACCCAGGACCCAGACAAACGAGAGGATCCAAACTAGTCAAATGCCTGGAAGGCCCAGCCATCCCAGATACTCCCCAGACACAAACCTGGGAAAGGCCAGCCGGACGAACTTTTCAGCTGCACTGGGCATTCCTTCCCTCTACCTTCCTTTCCTAGTAAAAATACAAAAACAAACAAATAGAAAAAAAAACTTTTAATCTATGAGTCTCACAGCCAAGGATCTCCGAGTGTTTTTCTCAACTTTATCCACTAGATTCTTTACAATGTTTTTGTAGCTTTCTCTGAATTCGGTAGCTGCTACGAAATGATCCGAGTGTTGCATGCTCCTAGCTCTCAAATCACAACAGCACTGTTTTCCAGCAGAAATTCTGTGATTGCACAAGGCCCTCTGGCCGCGGCGCCCGGGCGCAGTCCAAGAGGGCATCGGGGCACTTGCCCAGTGAGGTGCAGTTGCGGGGGAAAAGCCGTATTTCACAATGAATTCCACTGTTTTCTTTAAACACGCAGTCCATTGACCAAGATACTTCAGATGTTTTCTCCACTGCCCCAGTATGAAACTTTTATTGTTCTTCAGGAAATAGCAGGGATCAGACAGCTGGCGGGGGCTGGTGTCCAGGTTTCCCAAAGCCTTGAAAACCCCCTGGAGGCTAATTACTGTTTACCGCGGTCCTTCCTTTTCTGTTGTAACATTTTCCGTCTTAGGGAGGGTCGTCCCCCTGAGCTCCACGGAGCGCAGGGTCTGAGCGCAAGTGGAATTACTACCAGTGGAAACTATGTTGCAGGAGCTGGCGAGGCAGCTGCAGAGAACCTCGCAGATTTTTCCATCCTGCCCGGGCAGCGTTAATTAGCATAGGGAAAATGACTAAGGAGTTGACGTCACCTCTTTCCCGCAGAAACTCACACGCTGTCCCTGTCTGCTGGAGTTTGCAGGACTTGACTCAGGGATTCGCCGTCCAAACAGGATGCGCTGGAAGCCGCGCTGCTCCCGGAGGGGGCTGGGCCGCCGTGGCGCTTTAAAAGCAGCGGCTCCGCGGACCAGCCCCAGCCGCTCGCTCAGCTCAGCTCACTCGTAAGGCAGCCTCGCTCTCGCGCTTGACCCGCGTGCCTGCGTCTCTAGCGCGCTGCCTGTAAGGAAGGAAGATGCATTTTAGAAATTTTAACTACAGTTTTAGCTCCTTGATTGCCTGTGTGGCAAACAGTGATGTCTTCAGCGAAAGTGAAACGAGGGTAAGGCTTCTTATATAATGTGGTTTTTGAGAGTTTTCAAAGCATTACGTTAACGGGGACTGTCAACTGAAATAGGTAGGGGTCGGGGGGAGGTATGTGGATCTCTTGTGGGCTGGGGGCTTGTGAAATAATCCAAAATACTTTGAGCCTTAAGGATCAAAATCTGTCTCCTAAGGAGTTAACTGTGAGGGATTTTCAAAGTTCTTGGGATTTGAAAACATCCAGATCCCTTGAGGGAGCAGGCAGACTTGGGACGCTGGGTGTGTTTCATTCTGGGTGACCGTTTCAGGAGTTCTCAGTGAACAGGACGTTTCGCTCTGGCATCTAGAGTTCAGGATAATTTGATTTTACCTTAGGGAATGAATGCTGCAAAGGCATTTGCGTGCTGGCAGTCATTCCAGGTTTCTCTGGCTTGAGAAGACGCAGCCATAGCAAGTAATAAGCTGAGTAAGTCAGTGTGGCGTGAGCGTACCCCTGGGAAGCAGCTCTCAGTGTTGGTAGTTAATACAATCAGTCACTTTCTCTGCTGTAATTTTCTTCTTCATCTGACGAGGACGGAAGGTTTTCATCAGTGCCGCCCCAGCCGTCTCAATGGTCCTCACCAGTACTGTGTGTGAATGAGTTCTGTAGTTCCGTCTGGGGGGTGGTGCACCTGTAACATGCTGCTTACGCAAAGCCATATCGGATGTGCGAAGGTTTCTTTTTTTTTCTTTAATCAAATTTAACCCCCCAAGTATGAACGCTAAGCTTGCCATTCCGGGCTGTAAGTTTTGAACTAGATATTAGAGCCCACTCTGTGTTTAACAGTAGAACATGTACTTACTGTTAGCCTGACGTGAGTGAAATCGCCAATTCAGCAAAGTGGAGACGCCACCGAGCCCCACAGTAGCGAGATGCCAGTTGTCGGAACGAGTCAGAGCATTTTTGAAGAGAATTACACAACAGTGACGTGGGCTTAAATGCTCACGTGCGTTCACTTGTGTTCTGGTCCTGAGCCCTGACTTGGAGTCTAAAAATATCCGTCAAAGTCATCTCTCCGAAATTATGAATCATAACCTCGAAACTACACAGTTGGTCACAGTGCCTACTGATGGGCACACGAGATGCCGAGTGTGTGCGGACACCGGTGCCAGGGCCTCACCCACGCTCAGGGGAGGTGGGGAAGGAGCCCCAGGCGGCCCAGTGCCCCCCAGCCTCAGCGTCTGCTCTGCCATCTCCCTCAGTCTTTGCCTCTGCCGAGCCTTCGAGGGAAAGCCGCAGACGTGACCGTAAACTAGAGAAAAGCCAGGGAATTCGAAGATCGAAAGTTTGTGGTTGTGGTCCCCCTGCCCCTCCACACCCTGCCTTGCGGGGTTGCCCGGTGCTGGCACCCCGGACCTGCTCGCAGCAGCCGTGCTGGGCGGAGTGGCCGTGTCCCCGGAGGCTTTTTCCCTCCCTGCTTCCCAGCACCCAGCATTCCGGAAGATGCTCTCCTCGCTGGAGTGGAAGCCTCCCTCCCCTGGGCAGGAACACGGCTTCCCAGAGGTCTCTGGGCCCTTGGCGGGCCGGGCTCCGTTCTGCAGCCTCACCTGTGTGTGCAGCACTCACCTGTGTGCAGGGCACGCCGCCCCACCACTCTCTTCAGCCAGAAAATACGGCCACCAGAAGTCCGAGAGTTGTCCTCCACGTTCCGACTGCCCGTCAACACCCTCTCCGGCTGGACCCTGGAGGGACTGCAGTGGGCACCCAGCGCCCCTTACACAACCCCCCAGGAAATCCTGCAGCTGGGGGGGCTCCAAGAGCTGGGGGGGCTCGCCTTGGAGCCTGCCCAGGAGGCCCATGTGCTTGCTCCTGAATGTAAACCTGAGACCGTTGAACTCGGCCTCCCGGGCTGAGAGCGCGGGCTGTGCTTGTGACCGCCACCAGGTGGGTCACGCCGCAGGCGTGCACGCGTGTCAGAGCCAGCGTGCAGGCTCACCCCGCTCACAGTGCAGTGGTTTGGAGACCAGCGTGTGTCAGAGAGCTAAAGAGCAGCAGGTTGAGCGAGAAAACAGTAGTGGGAACTTTTTCAACCTCCGTCCCTCACATCACAAAGTGCAGGACTTCTTATTCATGATTTGGTTGTTTTCCAAGTCAGTAACCGTGGTGTTCTCGGGTCAGCTCCACTGCTGATAACCCCCGGAGACACCCCCGCCGGGCATGGGACTCCGCCCCGGCGGGGGGGACGCAGTGGTGGGCAGGGGGCTCCCTTCCGTCGGGCCGGAAGGGTGACGGGGGGCCCGAGTGCACTTGGCGGAGTGCCCATCGTCCTCGAAGAAGAGCGTGTCTGTGACCACGGGGAGTGATTAAGTATCGGGAGTGGGTCTGCTGAGTGAGTTCCCTCGGTCGCACCCTCCTCCTGTCTTACAAAACCACCCGTGACCACGTTAAAGGGGCGGCGCGCAGAACCTTGCGAGCGGGCAGGTGCTCGCTCCGTCTGCTCCGAGGGGCCGGGAGTTCCGGAAAGGAGCCGTGCCCCGCTGCCTCAGTCAGAAACGTCAGGAAGGTACGTTTTAACGCCTTTTGTTTTTGTTTTCCAGGCCAAATTCGAATCCCTCTTTAGGACGTACGACAAGGACACCACCTTTCAGTATTTCAAGAGCTTCAAGCGCGTCAGAATCAACTTCAGCAACCCCTTGTCCGCGGCCGATGCCCGGCTGCAGCTGCACAAGACCGAGTTTCTCGGGAAGGAGATGAAGCTGTACTTTGCGCAGGTCGGTTGAGTTTACTGCTGTGCACGCTTCTCCCTTCCTTTAAAGTCAGTAGCTGCGCGGATTTCACACTACTAAGAATTCATCCTGAGAAAGGTAAAATCCGTGCTCCAGATTTTCCATCTCGCCTGTTTTCAGGAAGCAGCAGAGTGTATGTGAAAGTAACTTCTTGGCCTTCTGGGGTGGAGTGTTATATTCACGGGGAAGGTGTGGCGTGCAGGGGAGGAGGGGACACCGAGCCCCAGGATCGGGTGCTGGGTTTCCGTGACTTGGCCCAAGCGTGCAGATGGAGCCGGTCATCCGCAGGGAACGGCGGGCTGCAGGGGCAGGCGCCTCAGCCCGCCAGCGCGGCTGTGAGCTGGATGGGCTTCTCCCCTGCCCACCACCCCTCCAGGGCTCTCCCCAGCAGAGCCCCATGTGATGTCGTAACAGGTCTGGTCGGACAGGTTGGTGGGGAGGGGAAGGAGCTTCTGAGGGGCTGCTCCCCAGTGAAAGTGAGCCTCTTGGGGCTCTGTGTTCCCCAGGCCCCTCCAGGAGCAGCCCCTCTGGGGACGCCTCCGGACAGCAGGACAGCAGAAAAGGCCGACTTGCCGGACTTCAGAGCTGGGACGCCCTGCCTCGCCCCCTAGTGGTGTGTGCTGGGCGCAGGCTTTGACTCGGGATGCTTTGCTCTGAACACACTCCTTTCCGCATTTGCTGGTTTCATATAAGTAACAATTTAGTCCCTCCAGGACTGTTTCTGATTATTCAAGTAAATGCATTGTAGAAATTGGCAGAGGGCGGTCCCCAAACTGGGAAGATACATTTTATTTTATCTTCTTCTGTTACCATTTATCCCTCTTATGCCCCGCCCCCTGCAAGCACCACACCGTAGTTCACGTCGGTGAGTCCGTTTTCCTTGCCGCCCCGCCCCTCTGCCCCGCCACACTGGTGAGATTTTCACGTAAGGTCTTTCTGGACAGGCTCAAGCTGGAATCCTAGGTTATTTTTCCTTGTTGTTTTTCTGTCTCATGGAAAAGGGGTGCTTTTTCTTTCTCTTCGGGCATCTGATTCAAAGCCCCGAAGACAGGGAGTTTCGAGGCTGCCATGGGCCCCGTCCCTGCTTTGTCCCCTGTTCCCTGGCTGCTGAAGCTTCCACTGGGGCCTCTGATGTGAGGGCTGGAAGGAAGGGATTCCCAGACTGGTTCCAGTTTGGACGCCGGTGGCTTTGTTTTTCCAATTGGGCAAAATCCTTGTCCATTGTCCACCGTCTGGGCCCAGTAGGGTTGTCCATGAGTCCCGGTCCCGGGAGGGGCCCCTGGCCGGGCTGCACCGGCTAGTGCTGGATGCCCTCTGGGCCACTGCACCGCACTCGGACCTGCTGCCTGACCTGTCACACCACGTCTGCATCCGCCCGCCTTCCTCTCTCTCCCCAGACTCTGCACATAGGGAGCTCCCGCCTGGCGCCCCCGAACCCTGACAAGCAGTTTCTGATCTCTCCACCCGCCTCACCACCTGTTGGTTGGAAACAAGTGGAAGATGCCACGCCCGTCATAAATTACGACCTCTTGTGCGCAATCTCCAAGCTAGGGCCAGGTAAGCGTGGCTCCCCGGTGCGGGGGGTGGGGGCAACAGATGTGGAGAGAAGGCTCCTGAAGGCCTCAGATGCAGATGCTCGCCCACACTGGGGCCCCATGGTGCCCCGTGGTCCCCCCCATGGTCCCTTCAGCCCCGTGTGATTGCTGCAAGCGTGGATGTCCTCCGTCCGCGTCTTCTGTTTCCATGTAACTTGTGCCAGGCATGTGCACTGGCCTCTGGCCCCGGTCCTTAGGGAGGTGTGCCGCAGGGACTGTAGTCGGTTTGTGGGGACCGGGCACCACGAGACTCTGTCCCCTCGCCCGCTGGGCACAGCCTGTGTGGGTGGCCTGAGGCCCCAGGTCCTGTTGCCCTGAGTGGGGATGAGCAGCTGGACTGTGGAAAAGGAAAACAGACCCCCACCTTCAGGAGTTTGTGGTGAGGGTCGTTCCATCCTGGATGTGATTTTTCACCCGCCCTCCACAGTGTTAGGGGAGGGCAGAACCTTGGATCAGAGTGCAGGAGGGACCCAGCCCACCCCCTCGGGGCTCGCTGGGCCGCTGCCCTGCTGAGTGCACCAGAGAAAGGAGAGGTTCCAGGCACCCTAGCCGCAGGCTCCTCCCCCACGAAATGGGTCCTATTACCTGGCGGCAGTGTGAGCGAGCAGCGCTGAGCCCGTCCCACAGAAAGCAGTCCAGCAGGGCCTGGCCCGCAGGCTACGCTCCATCCACGCCTGCGAGAAACTGAACTGGCCGTGGCTCCTGTCCTGCATGACGGGTTGGGTGAGGTAGCGGGTGGGGGATCTCGGGGTGAAGAGGTGTGAGCCCCTGTCCCACCCGGTCCATGCAGCAGATGGGCTCAAGCTGAGACCGGCCACTTCCCGCTCCCCCTCGACCAGCCACCGGATGCTCCTCTGGGTGAAGGGCATTAGTTTCTTGGGCCGTCAGCAGCTTCCTGCTGAAAAGACCCCATTTCTGAAAACGCTGCCCGGGTGGGAATTTCCTCCAGGGTGGAAAGCAAGGCTCACCTTCTCCTGCCCATCGTGGGGAATGTGAAGGTCAGGGTGGACGTGGTCCTCCTGGCTGCTCCGGCCAAGGCAAGCAGCAGAGCCGAGGGTGGGCATCCCTGGGGTCCCGAGCTGGAGACGGGGCAGGCCACCCCAGGGGCGGGGAGCACAGCAGGAGAAGATCTCCACAAGCCCCGGGGTCTGCCGTTGCTCTGCAGGAGGCTCATCTGAGAAGCTTCTTTAGAACAAAGAGATCACAAAATCCGTTTGCCCTTAGCTTACCTAGCAGCTAGCACGAATAATACGGTTCCTGTTCTGGCTGCACTTTGCAGGCTCCATGATGGTGGGGACTCTGCAGGCGGGGTCCTGCGCCCGCACTTCCCGGGCTGTGACTGATGGGAGGCTGGGAGGGTTTGTAAAGAGCTTCCAGGCCGGCCGAGGTGCCGCAGGGTCCAGCCGACCTCCCACCTCCCCTCTCTCCCGAGAGGACTGGGGCCCTTTTCAAACGCAGTTACAATGACATCAGCTCACCGGTGCCGTCCGGAAAAGCATCCCGCCTTTTTACAACAGAAGTGCCTTCCTCGTGGAGAGGGCGCCCAGGCGGGGGCAGGAGAAGACCCTGCTTCCCGCTCTTAGCGCCAAAGGCACGGCAGCCCAGAGCGTGTCCGACTGTGTCCCCCAGCCCTCAGGGCCCCTGCACCCTGGGCCTTCCCTGCGCGCGCCCTCAGGTGGCTCCCTGCTCCCGCCCGAGTCACCGAGCGGTCCTTCCTTTCCCTAGGGGAGAAATACGAGCTGCATGCAGCCACGGACACCACGCCGAGCGTGGTGGTGCACGTGTGCGAGAGTGACCAGGAGGACGAGGAGGATGAGGAGACGGAAAGGACGAAGAGACCGAAACCCAAAATTATCCAGACCCGACGGCCGGAGTACGCGCCCCTCCACCTGAGCTGAACGGGCTCCTGGACGGAGAGTCCCAAGCCACACTCGCGGGGAGGAGTCTTTGGCCGTGGGAGTGGCCGGTCACCACTTTGGAGGTGGCAGCCACGATCGCGGTGGCGGGAATTCCAGTTCCCGTCGCTCGGAAGAGGATCAAGGCTTCGTCTCCTGGCTCTGATACTGCACACGGATGCCCACGGCCCTGGGGCGTCCCGGCCGACCGCTGAGTGCGGGGCGACCGCACGAGGACGTTAGGGAGTGTCTCGAGAAAACCCGATGGCCACAGCGTTCTGTACTTGTCCTTTCCTGCCAGGTTCTGCTTTTGCCGAGGGCAGGCCGATTGCCGGGCCCGGGGCCCGTTCCCACGCAGCCCTCTGGGGTAGCCCCTCCCCTGCTGCGAGAGGCACCTGAGGCCACGTCCGAGGCCAGAAGGCTGGGAGAACCATGGGCCGTGTGGGTGTCGTGGCGTCTGGTTTTTCTCCCTCGTGTCCCGATGTGGGTGCATGTGTGTTACTGATTTCCAAAACTAACCCTTGTCCGTAGGTAGAGTTACGCCCTGTCACGTTGCATGTTTTGGGAAGATAGGAAGGCACTTGGAAGCTAGCACCTCCCCCGACTCACGACTCCTGACGGGGAGTCCTGCCTGGAACGTGTGTCCCACCCTGGAGCGGCCCCCACCCTGTCCCCCACCCTGTGTGTCGTGTTCCCTGTGCTTTCACGGAAGGGGTCCGCCTGGAGCTCCCAGGCCGGGGCCCGCTCACACGGTTCAGAGGGTTTCACTGCCGGCTTCTGGTGGGGGAGAAGTTTCTGCCTTGGCGTCCTGGGGCGAGATCGACCTCAGCTGTTCCTCACACGGGGGCGTTCACAATGGATGAGTCCTACCTGAAACCTTTCCTGGGGGTGGTTGGTTAAAAGAGTTGATTTTTTTTAACCCACCAAAGCATCGAGATAAACTTGTAAATAAAGCTGATACATGTATTCCGACCCGTTGTGCACTCGGGTGAACAAATACGGCAGTGGGAGAGGAGTGTGAGAGGTAGCGACCCCCTGTGACCGTGCGTGGTAGAACACCCCCTTACGACGACGGGCGGGACTTGAATTCCAAGCATGTGACGTGGACAGTGGACGGGCAGTGACAGGAGAGGGACGCAGTGCCTTCCCCGTCCACTCCTAATGGAGTCGTCACCCTTGTTAGTGTCTGTGGACTTCTAGTCGTCGTGTATGCGTCTGGTAAACAGGTATTATACTTTGGCCTTAAAAAAATACCGTAACAGAGTCTGTCATTTTGAAATGCCTAATGCCAAGTTAACAGTGCATGCTTTGGAAAATTGGAAGATGGTTCTCCTTAAGAAGCGAGTAAATTTTATTGTTCACATCAAGAAATCGACTGAATGTTCTCAGAACCCTGTCTACAGTTCTTGGTGGGGGCGGGCGGGGCAGGGCAGCCCTTCGTGTGTTCCTAGGTAAGTGCTTTCAAACCGGAGAGGCTGACCTCAGAATATTTTTTTTAACTGCATTCTATAATAAATCCACACGATACGCTCTTTATGGGAAAGTTGCCTGGCCGTCCCTTTATTTCTACTGGTCAGTCCGCGAACCCTCTGGAGTCCACAGTCTCGGAACATGTCCCTTCACCCCTTTGAGTTTAGGAGCTCCCGTGTCCTTGCTCCGGCTCACGGAGGGTGGGCCTCACCGACGGCGTGTCACGCGGTAACGGGGACCATGGGTGAGACAGACGGATGCGTTTCTCTTGCCTGGGCAGGTGACAGGAGAGGACGGGTGACAGGAGAGCTCAGTGCGATTGCCCATCTGTTAGAAGGTGCCCGTGGAGGACACTACGTGGCAAAGGCCAGTCACATTCCCAGAGTCTGCCCGAAGTCTCCGTCTGGATTTCCAGGAGCCTTTTGCCGGAGACTCTTCCGACAAGTAGGAGGGGAGCTTCCTGTGCCCACTGAGGCCTGCCCAACCCGGATGTCCTCGCCGAGGTGACAGGTCACTGAGAAGGGACAACTCGTGAGGCACGTGCCCCTCTTCCCAGTGAGGAGAGCCACACGCACCTCGGGGTTTTAACCGGCAGCCGGAGCGGTGAGAAGGAGGGAGGGAGAGCTGGGGTGGGACAGTGGACGAGACTCCCAGGACGGAGCCGCAGCCCAGAGGGCAGGTGGGCGTCGGGAAGGGCGAGGGTGCAGGTCCGCGTCCGGGTTGGGGAGCGAGGTGCCAGACGCAGTAGCAGCACAACAGGCTTGTGGCCCCCAGACCGCCAGCCCGCACGCCGCCAATGGCAGCACTGCGTCACACGGAGGGTGTGCCTTCCTGAGGCCGACTCCATGTTTTCAAACTCAGGATAAAATCTTCAGATCTCAGGAAATGGACAAAAGTCAGGATCACGTCCTAGTGAAAACGACTTTGCAAGGGTCTGACGCCGTCACGGCGCCCATGAGACAGCATGGCGCACAGTCAGGGTCCATGAGACAGTGTGGCGCACAGTCAGGGTCCATGAGACAGTGTGGCGCACAGTCAGGCCAACGGCAGCTGGAGTGGCCGTGAGCAGCCTCCTGATGACGCTTTTCTGGAAGAACCTGGGTGTGTCTGTGACGATTTGTCGATACTAAAAATCGACTCAGCTCACATTTCTTTCAAGTTTGACGTGTGAGTAATTTTTACACGTTCCGAACCCACATCTGCTCCTTCGAGAAAGACACGCGCCCACGTGTGATCGGTGGTGAGCGAAACTGATTTCAGTCTCATGACGCCCCTGTCAGCCCACGCTGTCGTGTGACCTCGCACCAGAGCGGCTTTCACGACCAGAAAAGCTCGTGTGCAATGAGGCGTGTGAAATGAGTGAACTAGTGGGGAAAGAAAGGACGAGAAAAACCCCCACTTTCCACAAGGTCAACTTCATTTCTGACGCTCCTAAAACATGTTTCCTGCAAATTTCCACTCACACAAAAAACCCACACCACTCTTTTCCTTATAGAAACGGTGTGACGTGCTGGGCGGGCGTGCAGCCCCAGGCAGCAGCGCTGCCGTGGAGGGAGCTGGGATGGGGGAAGTGCCCCCAGCGGCCCCGCAGGATGTCCAGGCCAAACCTGCGGGCCAGGTGAGCTGACGACCTGGCCAGAGGCCCCTGGTCAGCCACCAGACAGACAAGCCCCCAACCATCGGGGGGACGCAGCGTGGCGGGGCCTGGAGTCCGGAGCCCACCCAGGGGGACTGCGCTCAGGAGGAGGAACTGAGGAAGGTCCCGGCACACTCCTGAGACCCCCTGAAGGGAGGAAGTGGGGAGCCTGTGACTGCTACAGCCTGCCTGAGGGGCCTTCGGAGACAAGGGGGCACAAGAGAAGGGGCAGCCCAGGTCCCTGAGCAACTAGGCACCTCCACTGCTAACTGCATCCTCGCCAGGTGGGGCGTGCAGGTCTGTTCCGGGGACCCGGCCCCGGAAGCCCTTGCCCCTGCACTCCGCCACCGCCTGCGACAACACGGGCTGGGGCACAGAGGACCGCAGGCCCCAGCTCAGCCCGCCTCCTCCCAGTGAGGGTCCTGACCCCTGGGAACAGCTGGGAGTCCTAGGGAGGTGAGCAGGGCCCAGGTGAGGCTGCCCTCAGCCAAGACCAGCAGCGCCCCCTGCTGTCGGTAGTGTGCTTTACACACCCGAGAGGACTGCGGAGACCAAGGTCTGGGCTGAAGAGGGTTGGAGGGGGAGGCAGGGAGGTGACCCAGGCAGGTCCTGCCAGGCCATGTGGGGGCAGGTAAGGGAGCTCAGCAGGTGGGCGTTTCTGGTCTGGAGAGGCAGGTCCTTTGTCCCCAGTGAGTTCCCTGAGCTCTGGCAGGGTTAGAGGATGAGGTTGATGAGAACAGGGCTGTGAGTTCGGGTAGAGGGGCCATGAGATCCCCACGCCACCCCCCAGGGGGGCCACACACACCCCACCCTTGAGTGTGGGCAGGACCTCTGACTACAACGGGACATCACTCCTCTCTGTTTTTCGGAAAAAGCGATTTTGCAAATAGAACTCAGTTGACTTTGAGTTCACCGAAAGGCCTGTCCCGGCTGGGCCTGACCTCATCGGGCGAGCCATCAGTGGAGACCCAGGGGTGCAGGAGGGCTCCCTAGTGGGCCGGGAAGTGGGGAACCACCAGGTTGGGAAAGGAGGGACCTGTGGGCCGCTTCTGGGAGCTGAGGGCCGTCCCCAGCCTGCTAGAAAAGGGGACCTCAGTCCCACCTACAACCGCAGGGACGTCAGACTCAGGAGGTGGGCGAAGGACCCTGGCAGGCCCCTGTGAGGCCACAGCTCCAGCTGACCCCGCTGTGCCAGGTGGTTGCACCAGGAGGGGGATGCTAAGCCAGGGACCCGCTGGCCCACACCCGGCCTCCCGCCCCACAGAAACTGTGAGGGGGGCACGCGTGCTGTTCTGAACTTCCATGTTGGTGACAACTGGTTGCACAGAAGCAGAAAATCAGTCCAGGCACTGAGAGGGACTCCGGATCGCTCTCCTGTCCTGCCTGCAGCAGCTGCTCCTGCGGGAGAGGGGGTGGGGCCCTTTTTCTCTCCGTTTTGCTCCAGGCAGTAACTTTAATTAGTGCAAATATCCTTGACTCAGGGTCCTCCTCTCAGTGGTGACAGCCCTCCCCTAGGACCTGAGACGGCCCACCCACCATCAGCTCTGCGGTGTGTAAGGGCAGGCCCAGCTCCCACAGCCGGGCGGCTAGCTGTCAGCACTCACGCCCGCCCAGGCCCGCCCTGGCTGAAGTGGGAGACCAAGGTGGTGGCCAGAACCAGTCCTGTAGCTTTGAGCCAAGGGTGGCCGACTCTGGAGCGAAGTCCCCCAAAGGGTCACCTCCCTCCTCTGGGACCTGCATAGAGTTCAGGAAGGAGTCCCCAGACCTTGAGAAACTGAACTAAAAATCCGCTACCTGGGACTCTCCCCACACTGGTTCAGCCGGAGCCAGTGGGCATTGTTAAAGCTCCCCCAGGATGTGGCCCCAGTGAAAACCACCAGCAGAAGGCAGGACATGGCAGTGGGATATGGGTTGGTCTTCAGTGAATTCCTAGGAAGACCAGACTGGCACCCTTGAGCAGAGGGAGACCTTTGAAACTTTGTATGGGGAGGGACAGTGAAACTCGGGATGTCGGAAGACCCTCTGGCGGCCTCACAGAGGGCGGGCAGGAGAGGAGCAAGGCGGGAGAACAGGTAAGAGGCTGTGAGGCCATCCAGGTGAGCAAGGGTGGGGCCCGCAGGCCCTGGAGGGAGGGAGACAGTCTGAGAAGGACTGAAGAGGGGTTCGACCTCGTCAGCATGGTTCAAGGTCATCCCTTTTCACTTCTCCCTGCTCTTAGGTTTCTGCCATCTGTGAGTCGGTCTCCAGAACAGCAGGCGTTAGTGTTCACACGGGAAGTGAGGCAGACACCCGCACGAAGGGGCAGGAACATCCAGATTCCACACACAGCTGCCTGCTTCTGCCTGTGGACGTCGAAGGCACCCCAAACACCCCCTGATCAAAAGACACAGCTCCCGAGTCTCCCCTCTCCCGCCCTCCAGCCTCCTGGTCTCGGCTCACGGCCCAAACCCTCCCCCACTTGGCTCCGGGCAACCCGGGCTGACCGTGATTTCTCGCCCCAGCCCCAGGCTCTGCCGCATTATCCACAGCCATCCAGCAACTGCCGATCTGTTCGCCGCTCTCTCCTGGGCACCCGGCCGCGCTCCAGCCCCGTCTCCCCTCGAGTGGGCCCCCTGAGAGCTGGGCTCACTCGCCCACTCGCCTCACCCCACGTGCAGCTGGGCTGGTTTCCCGTCGACCTCCACTGCCCGGCCGTTCCCAGGGGTCTGAAGGGTCTTGTCAGCGGGTGCAGTTCCCCTTCCCGGAGCCCCGGTGATTACACGTCATGACAGATCCCCGCTGACCAGGGGCTGGTGAAACACAGAGGGCGCTGGTCTTGAGCTAGAGCCCCTCCTGGCAGAAGAGAAACCAGTGGCTCCTGTTCTGCAAGGACCTGTGGGTCCGTCCGTCCTCCGATACACGAGCCCGAGTGTTGGTCGCAAGATGCTCATTAACCTTCCTAGGCTGTTACGTGTTCTTACAGGTGTGTGTGTGTGTGTGTGTGTGTGTGTGCAAATACACACATGGTTTTCAAAGCTAGAGAAAAATAGAGAATGACGTCATGAACCGCACTGTATCACAACTTTGCAATGTATGTATTTTACAAATCCACATAAACATCGTGGGTCGAAGTGAGACCCTCTACCCCCTCCCCCGCCGATTCTCTGCCCCTTCCTGTCCCTCCAGAGGGAACCGTTGCCTGAAACCAGGGTTCGCGACCTCATGCGTGCCTGTGCATTCAGACTACACCTTGTAAGTCTGTGTGCAAGACCCGGTTTGTCTCACCGATGGTGAATTTGAAGGATTGGTGTGTTTGGGGTATTATCTGGCAAATGACCTTATTAAACCCAATGTTACTTTTATATCTATCCTTGTGGATACACGTCCTGATTCCTTCTCTGTGCATTCCCTCCCCCCCCCAGCACCAAGGTTCGTCATGGAATCGCACGGGAAAGAACACAGGTGCTGTCAGTTTGCAGAACTAGAGAAACTGAAGGACCCACAGCGCCCCCGCCCGCATCAGGCAGTCAGCTGGCACTCGCGGGGGCCCCCCGCCAAGCCCCTCCCGCCCCGCCATCGTCCCAGAACCTCTGCCCCACTTCCCCGAAGGAAACACTGCTAGCTTCTCGCCGTCGCTGCCGGTTTGAAGGGGAAGGAATCACAGAGTTTGCTCGGACTCAAGTCTGGCTTATTTGTTCAGCTTCCCATTGGAGAGATCCAGCTGTGTTTGTGCAATTTAAATTCTTCTTTTAATTGACTTTATTTTTTAGAAAAGCCTTGGATTTTCTAAAAATTGAGATGACAGTACAGAGAGTTCCCAGATACTTCACATCTGGTTTCTCTTTAAAAATTTTAAACTCACATATTGGGGTGACATCAGTTAATAGGGTCACAGGGGTTCAAGGGAACATTTCTGTGACACTAGATGGTGCTACACTGTGTGCCTGCCACCCAAGGTCGAACCACCGACCTCCTCTCCGGCTTTCCCTGCTATCAACGGGGCACATTGTTACGATTCTTGAACCAACAGTGACACCTTAGCAACAAAGTCCATCATTTGTTTTGATTTTCTTAGCCTTTACTTAACGCCCCACTTTTCTGCCCCAGGGTCCCACCTGACACTCAGCTGTCGTGTCAAAGAGCTGGTCCCACGCTGAGGGAGGGAGGTGTGACACCATCTGGAGCTGGCCTGGCGTTTCGGGAGCGCCTCTGCCTTCGCTACGGCTCAGAGTTTGTTTTAGAGTGACCGGGTCCGTTTGCTGCTGTTTCATGCGCCATCTTCACATTTCTCCGAATTCCGGGGGACTCGTGGTTCTCCTGTCCTTACAGGGTTTGGTTCAGGCTCCATGGAATGAGTCAAAGGTTTGTGACCACCCTTAGTATTAGATTTTTTTTTCACCTGTTTTAGAATTTTGGTTTTTAGGCTCATTTTGAGTCGGTTTTTGGTTTTTCTTCTCACTCTTCTGCCCACCTACCGCCAGCCCTTTCCTGACCGGCATTTCACGATAGCTTCCGCCTGACCTCTGGGGTTCCGTCCTGGACCAGACATTACAGTGGTGTTTGGGGGTTTCTGTCCCCCGGTGGACCTGGGGGCTCCCTGCCACCACTGGACCAGTATGTGACCAGCTTGGTCTCTGACCAGCGATTGGGTCTCCTGCTCCACGTTCCTGGACCCTCGTTCTTCTGAGATCTCGGTCTCAGGCAACGAAATGCCACCGTTGTTTGTTTGTTTGTTTGTTGTTTTGGCGGGGGTGGCAGGCTCACACCCCAGTTTCCTGACTTCAAGCAAAGTTCTCGGTTCCCGTCCGCCACCTCGGGTGCCTGCGTGTCAGGTTCGCCCCACAGCAGCCACACTGCTGCCGATTTCCGGCGGAGAGCCCAGGGCCGGCCTTCCGGCAGGATCCGCTCTGTGTCTGCTAGGACATCTCTCTGGCTTTCTGTCGTCACACTTGCCTGTCGTGGCTTTGCACTCGGAGCTGAAGGCTGGATCAGAGCGTAAGCTCGCCGAGCTGCCTTGTCCAGAGCGCTCTTTCCACCTGAAAATTTACATGTTTGGCTCACTGCCTTTCTGCAAGGGCATCAAAGAAGCGATATTACTGCCTTATACTGACACAGCAAGTCGCGAGGAGTAGCTGTTCTTCCCACTCCCAGTGGCAAACGGGCGAGGCGGACACGGAGAGTCCAGGTGCCCCAGGTTCGGTGAGCGGCCATCGGGCCCCTGCAGAGCCTGGACTCCCACACGGGGCTCCCGAGTCCACCCCGTTTCAGTTTTCAGGCCATGTCTGCTGCCTAGAGAAGCAGGACACCTAACAGTCACAGCGTTTGTCAGAGACGGTCCCCTGGCCCAAACATCCGGTGTCCGTGGTGCCGCGGGCCTGTTGTGATTCCCAGCGGAACGGTCTCAGGGGCAAAGGTCGGACCTGTGCTCACAGCAGTGTGTCCATTTGCACGCTGCCATGCACTCACGCTTCGCCTCTCCTTACCTTCCAGTCCGACGTCCGCGCTCTAGCACCCCACAGAATTCCCCTCCACTCGGCAAATGTTCCCCGGGCTCTGTCAGGTCAGGGGCCACCAGCTCTGGCTTTCGACTGCTCCAGAGAGGGGTGACCCCCAAATCACGACAGACAGGTGACCAGTTCTCTAATGAAGAAAGAGTCTCTGAGTCCCTTTCTGCCACAGGGCTCCTCGCTAGTCACCACGGAGACCAGAGAGGAATCAGCTCACAGAGGCTGTGCGCCCGTGAGCAGAGGGCAGAGCCGACAGGGTCATCGCTCACCGACCCATGAGACAGGGGCAGGGCGGGGCGCACAGCCCGCTCCAGGACAGACGAGGGGGCTGGAGCAGCCGGGGGGATCAGCCGGGGACCCTCGTTCACTCCCTGGAAAACGTTGGTATGTGCTGGCCTTTAGTGGGGGCTTCTGAAATGAACAGAGAGGAGTGGTCCTGGGTACATGCGGGGGGCAGGGGGCGTGGCTAAGGGCAACACCCTGGTGCTGTCAGAACCTGCACAGCTGCCCCACCGGGGAGATGAGATCACTTCTCCCAGAAAGTCTTGGCCGAGTATTGTTGGCAGGGTTGGGGTGGGAGTGGGGGTGGGCGGTTGGAGGCAGAAGGGATGGGCAGCATAGCTCCACCCTGCAAGGGGGGCCAGTCTGGATAGACTCTCAGTGGGGTGCTCTTTCCCCTGCCCCCCAGGAACTCAGTAAATACTGAATTGGACCAACTAGTCATCAGAGTGGACATTCACATATCGAGAGAAATTTTAAGGAGAGAGGTCTAAGTTCGGAGTAGGGCAGTAAATAGAATAAGGACTCAGTCTGAAGATCAAGGCTGTCATCAAAATTGTTCACTGTTCCCAAATTTTGCATTTGACAGTATTTTGGAATCTGCTTTTCTAGAACTTTCCTTTGATGACGTTCCCTCTCACCCTCCTCCGGGTCACGCCAGAACCACCTCCAATCTCTTCACTCACTGGTTCACGCCTCGAGGGAGACCTCCCGCAGCCCCGTCCACCCTGGCTGAGCGTCCCGCCTGAGCCCCAGGAGCCCGGACAGAGGCTCCGAGCGGCCGTGACTCTGCAAAGCGGCCTTCGTGCATGCCCCCAGAAAGGCTGCCTGCGCCGGTTTCACAGGCAGGCTTGCCAACGCCCTTCCATCCCGGGGACGCCAGCCGCAGCGGCGCTCCTGTGCTATCAGGAGTTGGAGGTGCCCCAAACTCGTATCCCACGTGCCAGACGTGGAGGAGATGCTAATCTCCCTCTGGCCCCGCCCGGCTCTGTGGCCGGCGAGACCCCCAGCAGACGTCACCTTTGTGATCTGAAACCCACAGTGTTGACAGGGTCATACATAGGTCTGGGCGAACTGGACCGAGTGGGTTTTGAAAAACCCAGAAAGACAATGTCTGTATTCAGATGTCAAACATCGAACAGGCAGATTCGGTGCTGCTTCCTGGCCACGAACAACATTCCAGGCCGTGATTAATTTATCCGTGTTCCCATCAGCACAGCCCTGCGCCAGAACAAAAAGGGGCGGGGAGAGGCAGGGGGTGGGGGAATCAATGCTGTTATTGCTTTTGGGGAAGCTTTCTTAATTGGATTTGTGTTCATTTCATAACAAGGTGAAGGCTGCGGTCATTTGTCAAATGCAAGGGCAGCTGTGATGCCCACACAGGAGGGTTGTAGCCAGCTGCATTGAGGTCCTTGGGTGACCCGAGGGTGCCAGGAATGGGTGCAGACACCCCAAGGCTCGGGCAGAGGCAGCTGAAATGGCCGCCTCATGGACGGCCCTGCTGCCCACCAGTCGGGCAGCATGAGTCCTCGGACAGGCAGAGTCCGGAGCAGAGGCCCGTAGGACTGACGCCATCGAGCTGGCTGTGTTTTATGGAAAGGAGAGTCCCTGCTCAAGTCAACAGTGTGGAACGTGGCCGCCACTAGTCACCCGGCACACTGGGTGCTCACAAAGCTCCTGAATTGCCGAGGAAATGCGCGCACTGGGGGGGGCGGCAGAAGGGAGCCACGGGAGAACCCTGAAAAACGAAGAGCCACCCATGTAAGGGGGTACACAGAGCAGACACGCCCAACACAAGCACTTGCCACACGACAAACCACTCAGGGGGGCAGATGGGAGGAACAGCCAGGTGAGGGCTCTGCGGAAAGTGGGCCTGGGAGGGAAGGGCCCAGAAGTGGCCCTCTCCATCCCTCCGGAACGGACTGAGGCTGGGCGTCCAGGGAGTGGGCAGCACGTGGCCCGCGGGGAGAGTGCAGTGGGCGGCGTTTTTGCAGGAAGGTGCCGGTGCCCCCGGCTCCTGCCGTCTGTGGCTGTGCAGAAGGTTCATCCAACCTCCCGAGCCCTTGAGTTCTATAAAGGAAGCCAGAAATCTAGATGTTTAGTGAGAGAGCGCTCAGCTTTCTCCTCTGAACACCTAATTCAAAGTTCTTGGGGAACAGCAGCCCTCCGGGGGGCATGCAGCTAGGGGAGGGCTGGTGTCCTCTGGGGAGACCCACTGGTGTGCGAGTGGCGGAGTCGGGGAGAGATGAGCCCCATCTCTCGTGGGCGTGTGCCACGGTTCACAGCGCGTGGGTGTCACACTGTTTCGAGAGCCGTCACTCTTGTGGGCTGGGGAGGGGGAGAATGGGTGTGGGGCTGGAGAAGCAAGGAGAA
The DNA here is from genome assembly GCA_004024845.1 of Tonatia bakeri. Lineage (NCBI taxonomy): Eukaryota > Metazoa > Chordata > Mammalia > Chiroptera > Phyllostomidae > Tonatia > Tonatia bakeri. The sequence continues at coordinate 21,745 of PVIA01013944.1, forward strand.
GAGGAGAGTGCTCCCAGTTCCCTGAGGGCAGCGATGCACGCTCTGTCTCAGCCGCACACGTCTGGTCAGTGCAAACAGGACACGGGACAGCAGCGTGATCATCATAGAACAACTCATCGCGCAGGAGCTGGAGACAGCCGGGAAGAGAAGCAGGCACCTAGTTGTCCGCTCACAGTGCCCAAGTGACAGGGGGGCCGGCGCTGCCCCGCCCGACGCAGGGGCGTCTCCGCAGCGGGTCCCGGAGCCCTGGCACGTCCGCCCGGCCTGAGAGCTGGCACTGGAAGGGCTGTGCGTGTTTTCATAGGACAAACCTTTGAACATTTTGCTGCTTGAATTCCTTTCCTCTCCTGGCAGCGTCCTTTGGAGAGATGGGCAAAAGGCCCTACATGCACGAGCATGACCTTGAGAAGGGAGAGTCCAGGGAATTTTCAGATGAACTTGACATACCTTTTCCTAAACATCAAAGCATACAGTGTCCCTGCAAAAACAAGGAGCGCAGACCAGCCTACGTGAGAACGGAAGTCTTTCGGAAGCCCGCCGCCGACGATGGTACCCTGGCAGAGAGTTTCCCTGCCTGTGAGCCAATGCATAGCTCCCCGGGGGCACGACGCGGGGCCTTGTGTCATGACAGTGCGGGGTCCCCGTGCCATTTCAGATGGCTGCGTACATGTCCTCTTAGCGGCTGCGTGTGATCTTCCGCCCCACAGCTTGGTGTTCTGTCAGGGGACCATCGTGTAACCGGTTTTCTGTTCCGAGACTTGAGGCTCTACTTAGTAAAACCGTGGGTAAAACCGTGAAGAAGTCCCCGCAGTTTGGGTCCTCCCCACAGAGAGTGTCTCACACAGGATGATTCCACCCCCCGGCTGGGACATTTCAACACTTTTCAGGGCGGCTGGGAGGGGGTGTACTGGAAGCACCCACAACCCAGGGCAGAGCCAGCCACACTAAGAGAGCGGGAAGGCCCACCCAACGGACCCCTCTGGGCCGAGGCCCCTGGAGAAGTGATGGGCCAGGGAAGACGCGGGAACCCCAGGAAGGGTCTCCTTGCCCTGGTCCGGACCTGCCTCTGCCACCTGCCTGAGGACAGCGAGCACAGACCTTATCCCCAGCGTGTTGAAGGGACCATCACTTCAGAATCACCCAGTCTCTCTCTCACTTCCTAGGCCAGGGGGCACCTGCTGTAGCATATGCCTGAGGCTGCCTGAGGCTGCCTGGGCCAGCCCACAGTTTGCACCCGGGCCCACCAGTCTGGTCCAGATCAGTGGCCCAGATCAGTGGCCCAGCTCAGTGGCCCAGCTCTCCTGAGCTGGGACCCACATCCTCTCAGAGGATGCTCAGGAAATGCCCAACAGGTGCGGGGCCACAACCGGGGTGTGGGTGTGGTGAGGAGAAGTCCACTGGGGCTTGGAGCGGACCGCAGCGATGGTGTGGGGCTGTCCCCAGGGGTGTTCGTTGGGGCACTTTGCCAAGGGCAGGGGCGCCTGGCCGGCCGTTCCATTAGCAACAGCAGCGTCTGGCCTCCCAACACCAAACACCTGTGAGAGGGGGTCTGTCTGTGGCGGTTGTGACACAGCCTTTCTGCGGGCCCTGTGCCCACCCGCCCTGATCCACAGCACTTGCGGGGGAAGCAGGATGCGGGGGGCAGGGGAGCCAGGCCTGCCTGGGGTCGCCTGGGACACACGGGGGACGGGGCGGGGCCTCGGTTGTCTGGGAAAGCCCCGCCCGCCCCGCGGCGCGCACTTGGCCGCGGAGGGCGCAGCCTGGGGCGCGGCTGTCGGTGCCCTGCGCTCCACCCGCTCGGACGCCGCTGCGCACCCAGCTCTCTCGCCGCCCCAGACCCGGTAAGTCGGGGGTTCCTGCCTCCAGACTCCTCGCGCAAGTGCGGGTGCCCCAGTCGGCGCCTCTAGGGGCCTCCAGGGACCCGGTCTGAGCCTGGGGCGCGCACTGGGCAACCCTGTCGCGGGAGAGTGCTGCCTGAGGACTCCTTTGCTCTGTCCCCTCCTTCACTTAGAGAACGCCAGCACAGAAACGCAGCTCACCGCCCGGTGCGGACGGCGTTTTCCCATCGTCGTTAAATTACAGACATTCTTGTAGAATACCTGGAAAATACCTACAAGCATCCAAAGAAAACTAAATCGGCCCACAATTCCAGGCCCCACCTGGTTTCAGCGGCTTCGAGCTCAGGCAATACACACCCGCCTCAAAGGGAACATTTATCTATCTATCTATCTGTCTGTCTATCTATCCATCTATCTATCTATCTATCCATTTACTTACGCTTGACCAGGAAGGTTCTGGGGTCTTGGCATCCCCCGGGGAAAGGTGTGGGACACGGGGAGGGCCGTGGGTGTCTGCTCCTGACCGCAGTAACTGGGGAAAAGGGGGGAGCCCGGGAAGAAAGCTGGGGAGCAGCAGCTGGTGCCGGTGTGAGTCCGCCCCACGTCCCGGCCCTCCCCCGGTTCCGGGGCTGCCCCAGTGAGCTCCCTGGAGCCCGGATTCACCATGCTGCCACCTACGGGGTCAGCAGTGGGAGCTCCTGGTGGCCACACCGCTGCCCTGACTCCGTGGGACGCGGCAGCCACCCTGGCTGTGGTCCCTGCATTTCTGATGACGGGGCAGGAGCCTCCTGCAGGCCGGTCTCTCGCTTCCCAGCCGAGGCGAGCTGGGGATGGGCTGGGGGAACACTCAGCCAGGGCTTACTCTGGATGGATTATTAGAAAGTGGCTGATTTGAAAATAGGGTGTATTCTGAAGACACCAGAGGGACGCCCGCCTGTCCCTCCAGTCTCGGCAGGGAGAGCTGGGAGACAGTTTCCCAGTGGTGGCGTCCGGCTGGTAGTTGAGTGGAACGTGTGTTCATTCGGGCGTCTCTGCACACACATCTGCGTCCTGTGAACACCCCCAGCCCCCGCCCAGGGCTCCCACCACGAGCTGACCCTGTTCCGGCCTGTGGGCACAGCCCAAGGTCCCACCCTCAGAAACAAGCATGCATTTTGGTGGGCAAGACAAACACCGAACAAGGAGCGTAACGAGCAAGAAAACTGAAGCGCCTTCGCATGTGATGGGTGTGGGAAGAAGGAAGCAAGATGTGGGTGCCACGGGGGAGGGGGACGAAACCTCTGCCGTGGCGCTGGGGTCGCCTGTCCTGACCTGCTTGAGGAACAGGGTGGTTGCGGAGACAGAACGGTGGCACTCACATACACTTAATATACAAAACAAATGATACGGATACAATAATAACAGAAATACAAGTCCTTTCAGTTTTCTTATATGAAAACATGCTATGCCGATGGAGGCTTTCATTAGGTTCCACGGCCCCCCCCCACTTCTTTCCGGAGAGTGTTGCACTTTATTACTGCTCTCGGGCTGCACTCGCCTGGATCCTGGCCCTTCGGACTCTCGAACCCCCGCTGCCGCCTCTGGGCGGGCGTCTCTGACCTCGCTGAGCTCCTGGGGGGGGAGGCCGGACAGGTCCGCAGGCTGCGGTGACCCAGTCAGCGTGGGGGCTGACCGACAGGGAGTGCTGCGTGTGGAAGAGTCGGGGACACCAGGGCTGGTTCACAAGAGCGGACTTCTGGAAGATTTTGACGAGCAAATGTGCTCACACCCTGTTTTGCAGAGAAAGCAGCCAACCCAAGAGCCAAGAAAGTGGGGGCTCGTGGCGTGCCCCCCAGAACCTGGTGGTGTAGTCAGGGGAGATTCCATCCACCCCTGTTTTCAGGGGAGGGCCAGAGGCACCCCGAGTTATTTTAATTTGCTGAAGGCAAGATTCCATCTGCCTTCCTTCCATGTGATTTCAGCCGCCCCCAGAACCTGGGAATCTTTCTGTCACCCCTTCTCCGTGCCCAAATGCTCCTCCTTGCTTTAGATTGTGTGTGACCGGGTCCCTCTCCCCAGCGCGCTGTTCCCACTCCCACCTGTCACACCCTGAGACCCCCCCCATCACCATGGGGGGTCTGGGAAGCTCCTGCCCGGTCCTAGGACCGGACTCAAGAGCCACAGCCCAGGCCCAGCAGGGAGGTGGCAGGAAGCCCGTCCAGATCCACAAGGATAGTCAGAAGCGGTGCCTGAGCAGGTTCCAACCAGATTCCGGAGACCTGGCCCCTCCATGACTCACTGCCTCCAGGCAGGGTCACGTGGGAAGCCGGCCACCTGCCTGGAAGGGTTCGGGGCCCTGCTGGCTCCTCTCCTGCAAGGAAGCAAATATGCCTCCAGATTTTGGACACAGTGTTGCAATAATGACACAAACCGCTGACAACCGCTTCTAAGGAACATTGGCTCATAGAATTCTTGCCCCAGTGAGATCACGGTCTCCCAAATTAGGCTTCTCTGTAATGGTTTCACCCTGGGCCCGCTTCCTGAAGCCAGTCAGGCCCTACTGATGGTTTCCAGACCCGATGCTCTTTCAGAAAGCACTCGAGGAATGCTGTGAAAAATGACAGGCACGTTCCGCCTAGATAAGCAGCTGAGGCCGGGGGAGTGTGTGGTTCAGCTGGGACTGAGCAGGCTGCACTCAGGTCCCTGAGCTCTGAGTCTGACGTGCCCCCTCCCCTGCTCGCCCCCAGGACCCGTGCCTCTCAGAGCAGAGCTAGGAGTCAGCCACAGGAGCCTGGCCCGCCCAGCCAATGCTTAGGAAAGAATGAAAACTGGTAATGCTGGGAATCCAGCCCCGAGCGCTTCCAGGCTGCTGTCGGTGCTGACAGACACGGAGCTGGAACGGGGGGAGAAACACGGAGGGCTGGTGTGCCAGGACAGCGTGACGTCCGGTCAGGGCCTTACAGAGACAGCCCAGGGTGGGGCGGCCAGCTGCGAGCCCAGCTCAGCTCCCGGAGCCTCGTCCTGAGTGGTCCCAGCAGCTCTGGGTCTGAACTCCGAGGAGGTCGGCACGGTCCGAGCATCCTCAAACCGGTTGTGTGTGGAGGCAGAGCCCGCTGGTTCCCACCGCCCAGGCTGCCTGGCTCCCTCTTCACTGTGCATGGTGAGAAAGCTGTGGGTGTCCCCCATGGGGGAGGGGTGTGTCCCATGGGGGGGTTCCCTGGCGACTCGTTCGCTCCAAAGCCAGTCCTCCTTCAGGTGGACAGTTTTACTTGTTAGAACTGGCCAGCTCCCCAGTTCCTCGCAGCCTAAGAATCCATCTCCTCTCTGCCAAGACCTGAGAACTGCCTTTTCTACACTACATCTTTATGCTTTAAACGTATTTTTGGTAACAGACATGACCTTGGGTGGGTCAGCTCCCCTCCGTGGAGCCCAGGTGTCTGCAAATTGTGATCGTTGGATCAGTTGCCATCCAGGCTCATGAGTCCTAGTTGAAAACAGTGGCCACTGGGCAGTGATTTGTCATTACAGTAGAAGTGAACTTGGGGCACAGGACGTCCACCCCCAGTGGGCGTGCAGCTTGGGGTCCGTGTCATTAGTGGATTTGGTCAAACTCACTCTGAGACTCATTGCACAAACCACCACTTGACCCGGCACCACACGACCCGGCACTCGAGCCTGGGGCACGCAGATGGCCTTGGGCCAAAGCAACACAGTAAATCAGAGTATAGGAAGAAACAGACTTTTCCTTAACACTTCGAAGTTGTTACTGGAAAGGCAGCTGATTAACCTGACTTTTCCGGTCCAGCCCAAAGCTCTGCCAGGCTCGCATGGAGTTCAGACGCCAGCGTGAGCAGGGGTGGGGCAGCGAGGTGACAGTGAAGGGGTTCCCTCTGAAGTTTCCCTTCGGGTGACACCGGGGATGTGTGAGCCCAGGGGAGAAAATCTGCAAACCAGATGAGAGTGGAAAATTATGCTGTGAAATCACATTTCTCTGCCTTTAAAACATATTCCCCAGTGCCTGGCCGCTCAGAAGGCTGATGTGTCAGCTTCTTCAAGCCTCACGGCAGAGCCCGGTGGTCTCGGTCTTGGCTACAAGTTAGGATCACCTGGGGAGCTTTTAAAAGTCCCAAAGCCAGCCCTGGCCAAGTGGCTCTGTGGGTTGGAGCGCTGCCCCACGCACCAGAAAGGTCACAGGTCCTGTCCCTGGTCAGGGCACAACCCGGGCTGCAGTTTCAGCCCCGGGTCCCGGTGTGGACGGGAGGCCACCAACTGTTATTTCTCACATCGGTGCTGCTCTCTCTCCCCCTCCCCCTCTCTGAAATCAATACACATGTCCTCAGGTGAGGTTGAAAGAAAAAGTCCCCATGCCAGGTAGGAACCCTGACCAAGGACATTCACTCTTTGGAGGTAAAATTCAAGCATTGTTTTTTAAACCTTCCCAGCTGGCTCTAATAAGTCACCCAGTGGGGTCCCCAGTGGGAGCGGCACCTGGGAACTTGTTAGAAATGCGAGTTCTCAGGCCCCAGGCCTTCCAAGTCAGGAACACCAGGGGTGGGGTGGGCCGGCCACCCTTTCACGCAGGGATTCCAGAGCTGGAGTGCACGGCCTCAGAGGAAGGCTGGAGGCCCTCGGCCTGGCAGGTGTTCAGGGTGGATGTTTCTGGTTGCTTCCTCTGGGCACAGAAAAGCCCATCTGGTCTTGAGTGACAGGCCCCGGGGGACTGAGCAGCACGCATCAGCTGCAGAAGTCCCTTTGAACTTGCCGTGGGCGAGGAACCAGCGCACCTTGGGCAGCGGCAGCCGGAAGCCCGCTCACGTGGTGGGGAAGTGATAGGGACGTTCCAGCAGGGCCGGTGGCGGGAACACTGGCCAACTGCGGTCCCGAAGGGCTTGGGGAGGAAAGGATATTACCAGCTCAAGGCTGTTTTCTGGGCAGCGTTGATGAGTTCCTAAGTGGTTTCCAGTCATTTGAAAAGAAAATATTGGACATCGGTCTGGAAATTCGGAGTGATTTCCAGCAGCCCCAGATCTAAGCTTTTAAGGAAAACACTTGTTATCTAGCGATCCCTGCAGGACTCCCGGTTAGAGAGGGGCCGAATGCTGGTTTTGTGGAAGAGTCTCTTGCAGCTCACCCCCCACCAGATCTCCGGGCACGGACTCGAACGCCCTGGGGTGTCAGGGAAAGCCGAGGACACGTGTGTCTTTCATTTTGGCCGTGTCACCGCGAGGTAAAGCAGAGCCACAGTGGTCGGTTGCAGGAGAGCCAAGCCCCCGAAGCCCTGGTGGCTGCTTCCTAACGAGGTGGAAAAACCCACAACACTCACGCCCGGGACACTAAGTACGCACGCTGTGTGCCACACACGCGGTCAGCCACTCTAGGACCTGGAGGGTGACCCACAGCCCAAGTGTCAGCGACCTTTCTCATTTCCGAAAGGGAAAAAGACAGGCCTGGGCTGGCTTAAGGAAGCAGACTGGGGCCTTGGGGTTGGGATGCCGGGGCCTGGATCCAACGCCAGGAGGAGGTGCGATTCCGACGTCTGAGTGCCCCCTGCCCCTTCGCCCCCCTCACGGATCCAGGAGTGCGGCCCCTCCGGAAAAGGGCCGTAGCGGCTGCTCTGGAAGCAGCCACAGCATCTGCTAGTTGGATAAGCCTTCCAGGAAGCATCGGTCCCCACGCGTCAGGAGGCAGTGAGGAGTTTGCAGACAGCCCGGTGTCACCGAGTGCTCGGGAGGCTGTGGGGCAGCGGGCAGCGGACGGAGGCGCTGGCCATGCTGAAGTCGGCAGGGAGCACATGGTGT
>PVIA01013945.1:0-29366 GCA_004024845.1 Tonatia bakeri
ACCACCCTGCTCTCTGCATCTCCCAGTGTGACACTGACGCCCAATCCCATGTTGCACACTGTCCCTCTACTGTCTTCCTGCCACAGTCTCGACAGCCTCTCAGGTCCACGTGAGGAGAATGGGCTCACGGGCAAGTCCACTCCTGAGCCCGTCCCCAGAGTTCATCTCCCTTGGATCTGCAGAGACTGCCTTGCCGCCAACACCACGGGCAATGTCACCCAGACAGAGGGGTGAGCAGGGCAAGGACAGCTGGCCACCGCTGACTGAGTCCCTCCTTGGAAAGCAGTCCTTCCCTGTTCACGGGACTCCCCTGCCAATGGGCTCATTTCACCTTCACCATCATCTCATGAATTAGCACTGCCATCTCCGTTTCATAGACGAGGCTCAGAGGTGGAGCGTTTACCTGAGGTCCAGCGCCAAGAAGTAGACGTTGCCGTGATGGCTGGCCACTGTCCCTCAGAGAAGTTAGAAGGCAGTTCTCCTGTCTCTACAGTGGTGACTGGCTGGCAGGCTTAGAAGCTGGAATTGGCGTTTTGTATCTGGCTTTTTTCAGCCACCCATCCACCCATCCGACAAACATGGGCCAGGCGCTGTGCTGAGTGAGCCCAGTATGCAGGAAATGCAGGCACAGCCTGGCCCCCACTGACTCCCAGGCCCCGCCCACTCACTCAAGGTCTGCATTTCAGCAGGATGGCCAGGGGATCCGCCAGCCCGCCGCAGTGCACAGAGCCCTGCTCTACACCATCTCCGGGACAAGAACCCTTCCCTCGTGGAGCTGAGATACCAGTGGGAGGGAGACAGAAACAAACAGATAAATATAATGAGACCATCTCAGACAGCAATGCACTCTTGGAAGGAAATAAGACAGGTGAGTGAGAAGTGAGACGTTTTAGGAAGAGTGGCCAGGGAGGGTCTCTCTGAACAGGGGACGTTGGAGTTGAGACCTGAATGAGGCGGAGGAGCCAGCCCTTTACTGGTCAGAGGAGGGCTTTCGTGGCAGAGGCCCTCTGGCTGGCAGGCCAGGCTCGTGTGCCCCCACAAGGCCCTCTCTGGAGGGCTGGCAAGATGTGTGTGCTTAAGAAAGACACAGAGCCACCACTGAGGCTGGGAGGGTATCAGGGACCCTGGATTAGGTAGTGGGGACTCAGACATGGGGAGAGCTAGGCCCAGCCTCCAAGAGCTCAAAGAAGGTGGGGAGATAGTATGAGCACCGGTATTGTTTTTTAAAATATTTTATTTATTTATTTAGGTTGTTTTTTAGACAGAAGGGTACGGATAGAGAGAACGAGAAGGAAAGAAACATCAATGTGTGGTTGCTTCTTGTGTGACCCCTCCTGGGGACCTGGCCCATAACCCAGGCATGTGCCCTCACTGGGAATCGAACTGGTGATCCTTTGGTTTGCAGGCCGGCACTCAGTCCACTGAGCCACACCAGCCAGGGCTGCAGCAGTATTATGAATGAAGTAGAAAGGGCCAAGTCAAAGAGTGGCAGAGGTAAGGGGCTATGGCAAGTGAGTGTTCCCTGAACAGTTACCCACTTGGTGCCAGATACTACGCTGTGAACGTTGTCACACACACACATGCACTGTCACACAGTTACCAAGAGCAGAGAGCTGGAGCCAGGCTGCCTTGCACAGTCCCATCTTGGCTGCTGCTAAGGCCTTGGGCCTGTTCTTTCACTTTCCTGTGGCTTGGTGCTATCTTCATAGACTGGGAACAGTAAAAGCGCCAACCTTTGCAAAGCACGTCAAACTGTGCTGGGCACCTAGAAGGTGCTGCCTAGTGTTGGCAGGTGCTGCTGTGTCAGTTTGACCATTATTTTATCCTGAGCCTGTGATGCTCTGAGGTAGCTGGACTGGCATCCCATTTTGCAGACAGCAACACTGAGGCTCAGAGAGGTCCACCAGCTTGCCCAATCAGGATCCCTGTCTGTCTGACATGGAGTTCAGAGGAAGTACAGTCATCCCTTGTGGGGACAGGTGGGTAAGGCTTGATGGAGAAGATGTCTGAGTCAGGGTACGTCTCAGGGTGGGAACATCAGTCAGGGTGGGGAGATTCTGGTCATGTCGAGAAAGGATCAGGGTGAGGAGTGGGTGAGAGAGAGACAGAGTTTGTGGGGGAGGGAACAGAGTGAGCAAAGACACAGAGGAAGTGAGTTTTGGAAGCAAATGCAGAACAGAGAAGAACACCATTTGGCCTTGAACATGAAGACTGCTCAGGGAGAAATGTGGCAGGGCAGAAGGGTGGGAGGGCATGAAGACTGCTCAGGGAGAAATGGAGGAGGGCAGAAGGGTGGGAGCTTCAGGGTTGGTTTTGCAAGTTGAACCATAGAAGGTTCCACCCCAACCACCATATTCTGAGCCACTGGGCACCTGCACACAAATGGCCACGCTCATTCCCATTTCAGAAGGCCTGGCCTTGGCCTTGGTCCTCAGCTGGGCCTGAAGCCCCATGTCCTGGAACCAGATTATCTCCTGTAGCCAGACCTCACTTTCCAGGACAGAGCTTCCAGGAAGGGACTCAGGACGCAGCCTCAGAGCAAACCCAGAGAACCGGCAGTGCGGGCTGGGTGGCCACAGCTGTGGGGCTCAAGGTTTGCAGCCTGGCTGCCAGGGGCAGTGTTCTGCTCCCTGGCTGGCTGTCGAGGGAAGCTGGAGGGTGCTCTCTCCAGCCCTCGGCCAGCTGGAATGGGTGCTGCCAAGGACGCTGGCCCTGCCTGGGGGGCAGCTGACCCGCCGGGCCCATGAAGAGCCATATGCACAGTTAGAGAAAGTCAGGAGGTTGCCCCCTAGGCTCAACATGCAAAAAAGGCTGCCAATTTGCTGTGACCTGGTGCAAGTCACTTCCCCATCCTGGGTTTTGGCTTCTCACCTATGCTGGGGGTGATGGTACTTTACCCTTTTTCAGGTCTTCTATTGACCTGTAAATGTTTAATGAATTTACGCACCCTCTCACTGCCTGGGTTCACACTGGGCTGTGCACTGCGTGGAGACAACCCAGCACACAGGAGGTGTTCAGCACGTGGCTGACTGACTGAGCGACTGTTTGAAAATCAAATGAGACGGTGTGTGTAAAGGTGCGTGCAAAATACAAGATGCAAGTGCTGCGTACAGTGAATGGTGCTGACCTTGACCTCGCTGTGACATGGCCCCACTCTCAGCACATCAGAGAATTGCCCCAGGTGGTCACAGGACAAGAAAACACAATAGGAATTATAAACACTGAAAATGAAGGCAAAAATGATAAGAATTTGCTGGCGATGTGATTTTCTGCCTTGAAAAACCCAAACAGCTCGGCTGGGGGAGCAGGGAGCAGCCCCGGGAAGAAAGTTGGGTGGAAGAATGGGGTAAAGATTAATTGTTTCCCGATCTAGTCACCATACTTAATTCTGAAGTATCATTCAAAAAAGGGTGTGCTCAGAATAGTTATAAAAAGCTGAAGAACCTCTTAGGAATTTGCTTAACAAGAAGCATTGCAAGTGTTCTAGAGAGAAATCTATGAACATTTTCTGCAGAGAAAGAAAACGAAAACCTAAATGAACAGAGACACGTTTGTATTTCCAGACGGGAAGCCCAGCAGGTGAAGATGGCGATTCCCTCTTATATAAATCACACACGGAATGAAATTCCAGGGAAAGAGCGGCGGGAAGGTCAAGTTCATTTGCAACAGTCATTGCTTGAGATGAGCCAAGGAAGTTTTGGACAAGAATAATAATGACGTAATGACAAGGAGATTTTTACCTTACTTGATACCAAGACGTACTGTGACGTGACAGTAATTGCAACAGTGTGGGTTTGCACGGGCAGCGGTGGTTCGGTTCTGACCTCCTCCCTCTCTAGCCCGAGGGCCTCGGCTTACACGCTGATTTTCTCTGAGTTCGTTTCAATAACATAATAATGTTCCCAGAGTTCAGGAGGGGGCTAAGCGAGCTGAAGCGTAAGTGGTGCTTAGCATGGTGCCTGGAGTAAACTCTCATCAGAGGATACTATTTTGCACACTAAAAACAATAATAAATAAGTATATTTTAAACTGACTTACGAGCCCATGGAAAAAAAGCCAGGTGCGTTTTTCCATTACCGGTTGCTGGGATCTCAGTGCGATTTCCCAGCCGGAGCCAGGGCTGGGCAGGCTCTGAGCAGATGGGAGGCGGAACCATCTGCCCTCAGCTCACCTTCCAAGTGTTCTCCGGTTTCACTGTGGTTGTTTTTCCTGCAGTTCACAAGGCCATCCTCCCTGCCACCTTCTCAGGTCACAGGGGATCAGGCGGCCAAGAACCCAAGAGCTGCCCGAACTTCATCCAGTTGGGGCGGGGCATTTGCCCTTGGTCTCTCCGTGCTCAGGAAGCACTCCCCCCACCGCCCCCCAACACACCCCGGAGGGCGGAGCAGAGTCCAGCACAGAGTGGGAACCCCTTCCACACCCCTCCCTCCGTGCAGCCCCAGCCTTCAGCAATGGGAGAGGAGGGAGAGGACAATATTTTCCTAAATACAACCCATAGGTGATCTGGGTATAAGCTCCGGGGGTTACCTTGGGGCAGTTTGCAAGGAGTGATGCAGACAGTATGGTGAGATTCTCAGGATGCTGTGAGCGTTATCAACATCACATAGGTCCTTAGGGGCTGTCATCACAACTGTCCCCCCTGATGGGGGAGAGGGCAGCACCTGGGGAGCGGGCAGTGCTGGGCAGCAAGAGGACAGGTCTCAGTGGGACGTGGGAAGAGGAGGAGAAAGAGCACAGCACAGGGAGTCACGAGGCCTGCGTTTGAGCCACCCCAGCCTCTTAGAAGGTGAGGTAACTGCATGGGCAGGCTTTTCCCACCAGGCTGTCCCCAAGAAAGGTTAGACCAGTGTCCGATTTGTCTGTGGTCCCCAGGGCCAGCAGACAAGTCCTAGTACACTGTAAATCCTAGAGATCCCCATTGTATCGGGAATGCAGGGGCCATGCAGGCCCGGGCAGAGTAAAGCCCACGTGACCACTGACCTTTCAGAGGGTCAGAAGTACACTGAAGGGTCCCTAGGGTCCCACGCCCACTAGCTGACACTAATCTGTGGAACCTTAGACACCAAAGGCATAACCATGGACATCAGCAACACAGGATTTGGAGAAGGGCCAGGGGGAGGGGTCATCCAGTTGGGGTCAGTGTCCCTCTGTGACCTGTTAAGGCAGGTGGGGGCTTTCACTCAGTTTGAATTGTTTTGCCCCCTTCTAGGTAACCTGCCCCAACCCCCGCTTTCCCACCTCTGTCAATGGCACCACATCCCCCAAAGTCCCCAGGCTACAGAGGTAGAAGACATCTGGGTCTCTCTCCTTTCCCTCCCCACCCACATCCATCCACGAGCAAACCTTGTCAGTTCCACCACCAGTTAGGATCTCAAGCCACGCCCTTCCCACCGTCTCAGCCCTGACACTGTAGCCCAGGCCACCCCAGTGCGGGGCGGGGCACTGAGCTCCTGCCTAACTCCACGAGGCTCCTGTTCCCAGGGAGACAAGCAACGTTTTCCATCAGCAGCTGTACCAGGAATAATAATATTTTTGTCTTATTTCTCACTTGGTTCAGAGCTGAGAGTGGGAAGAACGGAGACATTTATCAGTCCCCTGAAAAATGTCAACACGAACACCTTGAGGGCAGTTTCTAGGTCAAAGAATATTCATATTCATAATTTCCTGGACTCCTCATTTCTATGCAACATAAAGATTATTCTCATTATTCCCACTTTCCAATAAAAAAATAAGATGAAATTGTAAAGTGACTTGCCCAGGGTTACGCAGAGTCAAGCACAGAATCCAGGTTTTACAAACTTCCACTAGCAGAGCTTTTGGTTTAAGCTTTGAGTTCCTATGAAAACGCATTTCTTTTACTGTACAGCTGCCGTATAGTTCGTGTGGCACTTTTGCAAGTTCTCGCTAGTGTAAAGGATAAGGATGGGGGAAGAAGGGGTGTTTGTTTGCTGGGGTTCCTCGGGCCCTCCCCACGGAAAGAACGGAGGAAGCAGGTACTCTAGGGCTGGTGGGAGGGAGCTGGCCCATGGGCTGCAGTGGGTTTCGGGCCAAGACCCAGGGCAGCCATCCCACCTGGGGCTGCCAGGAACAGCGGAGCAGAAGGGGAAGTGGCCTTCTGCCCAGGCAGGTGGCTCTTCAACAGCAGAGTTTTCACAGCACTGCCACGCATGCACACTCAGGAATTCTCCAGTCCACCGCCAGCTTGCAGAGAAGGAGAGGCAGTGAGGCATGGGGATGCTTGAGGGCTTGTGTGGGGAACTGTCTGCCATCCATCCATCCATCCATCCGACCATATATGGTGCCCACCATGTCCCAGGCATCAGGCTGGCCCCTCAGAGTACACAGGTAAACACAGATGTAACCTCAAAGTGCTTATGTTCTATTTCTAGACACAAATAAAGACACGCTATAATGTGATACAGGGAAGGATAGCGATGCTGGATGAACACAGAAGGGGCATCTAATCCCCATACCTGGAGACTCAAGACAGGCTTCCAGGAGGAAGCAACATTTAATTTGACACCTGGAGGGTGAGGTGAAACAGCCAGATATAGTAGCGATGTCTGGTTGTCACTCAGAATCCACATTCCCCTTCCATGGTGTAGATTTGTTGTTGAAAGGGGCTACGTCTTCCAGCCTTCCCTCCGCTGCTGGTGTGGGCTTGTGATGAGATCTCGCTGGTAGAACATGAGTGGAGGTTATATGTGCCATTCCTGGGCTAAGGCTTTTAAGAAGCAGGTGTGTCTTCCCCAGTGTCTCCTTCTGCCACCTGGGCACAGACTTGGAAAGGGATGGCAGAGCTGTGGGGCAGAAAGAGGCTGGATCCCCAAGTCTGGGTGGAGCAGAACTGCCCACAGGGCAGGAACGCCCACTTTGTGCTACTATAAGGACAGTCAATAAACTTCTGTTACCCTAAGCCGTGGATGTTTGGAGTTCATTTGTTACAGCACCTAGTGTTCTTTAGAGGGAAATCAGAGAATACAGCCCTGGCCAGAGACAGGGAGGAACTCTTGAGAATACAAGTCTAGGGAGGGAGAGAGGAGAGTGATGCCCAGTGAGGCTGGACTGCAGATTGAGGCCAGGTCGGTCATGCTAAGCTGTTGGGACACCATCCCAAGTACCCGGAGTACAGCCCGGACGGACAGCCCCAGGCACTCCCCTCTCTGCCCTCAGGCTCTGACGAGGCAGGTAACTGCTAAACGTCATCTGATCAGTGAAGTGCAGAGTTGGACTCAAGCCCAGGTCCTGCAGACTCCACGTACCTGAGCATTCAGCGCTACGCTTTCAGCAAATGTTGTACGACAGAGAAACTAGGATACTCCTCCCCCAAGAACTCTAGGGGAGTCCTTTCCACGTGGACTCCTCCAGTTTCCTGAGACAGCACTTCCTCCAAGAGGGCGGTCTCGCGGCACCTGCACCCAGAATGGTCCCCACCCAGCCACGGCGGCTCCAGCATTTCTCAGCCTGGTGGGCTCTGCATCTCCAGACCAATCAGATGCACGTCCTGCCTAGTCTGGCTAGTCCCACCATCTGGGGGAGCCCACAGACGCCCATCACCCAGTGACTGAGGTTGGCCATTGGACCAGCTCTCACCCTGTGTCTGATCCTCGAACGGGACACGGGAGGTGGCAGAGGTTGATCAGAGTTACTTGCATCTCTCTGTGGCACCCTGAGCTGAGTGAGCAACATGGCAGGGTTGCAAGTAACGCCCAATTCTCCCACCCGTATGTCCTCGGGGAAGCTAGAAGCAGACAGCACCGTGTTCCCCTGGGCTAGTGTTCACCAGGCGGGTCCTCGCCAACCCACTAGGCAGTGATACTTGATGTGGGCAGGAAAGGCTAGGGGTCTGGCTAAGATGTCCCATTCCTCTGCCCCTTCTCACCAGTATTTCCGTGCTTGTTTCGGAAACCAGAATGCTCTGGATCACCTTTGTCCAAGGCCTTCCTTGGTCCCGCAGAGGTGTCTCTGGAGCTCCTACAGAGCATGAGGGGGGGTCCAGGAGCAGAGATTCTCGTACCTGCCCACCTCTTTCCCCAGCCCACCCAGAACAACCCTTTCGTCACGCCTAACTTTCCCATTAGATAGTTTTGAAGACTGGATTCCTCTACTAAAACAAAACTTTGAAAACACCTGGTCAAGTTCAGCCCTCTAATTTTTTACACGGAGACCCTGAGGCTCCAAAAGGGACATACATTTTTTGAAAACATGGGCATGAAAGTTATAGAAAAGGGCTTGCTTGCTCATTTGTGTCTGTAATTGTCCACCCATTCCTCCACCTTCCATCCATCCACCTACCCACTCATCCATCCACGGAGTGAACAGACAGTGAGGGCTCAGGGTGGACTGCTCCTCTCACCTTGCGGTCTGGGTAATCGCTTCTAAAGCTCTAGGTTTTCTTAGCATCGTGTAATTGCAAGAACATGGGTTCTGCACAGATTTGGGCTCAAGCTATTTTTCTGCCAACTTCCAGTGACAAGGTTAATTTTAGTTTCCTCAAATGTAAAATGCAATCAGCACTTCCTACCCCCAGGTTGCCAGGCAGTGTGCACAACCCCCTGATAGAACTCGCACAACATAGCAGGGCCTCGGTTCCCACGTCATGTCCGAAAGGTCCCCCGTGCTCAGTGCTCGTGGGTGAGCAGGGAGGCCCTGGCCTGCTCCCCTCCAGAGTGCTCAGGGCCGCCAGGGGAGGAAGTCTCTTTGCTTTCCTTGCAGAAAGCTCAGCTGCAACCTAATTTTGGTTTGGCCAGAGCCGGCGTCTTCCTTTTCCCCTCATTGTCTTGGAGACTTCGAGTGAACTTGGTCAGGAAGATTTCCGCAGGAATGACATATCCCCCTCCCCAGCCCAGCGTGTTGTGTGCGAACCCCACCCTCTCTCACCCACTTCCTTGCCTGTCTCTTCTGAGGCCCCTCCACCCAGATATGCCTACAGCTCACTCCCTGGCTTCCTGTAGGTCATCCCATCAATTGTCACCTCCCGAGAGAGGCCCTTCCTTATCCCCTCTCTGCTGCCTGCTCTCCCCTTATCCTAACTTATTTTGAATTACATGTTTATTATTCCCTTTATAGTTTGTCTCATCCCGATAGGATGTAAACTTTGTTATTTAATTCATTGTTGCTTCCTCAGTCCTGTGGTATGGTTGGCACTTACAAAAATTTGTTGAGTAAGTGAACTGGTGAGAAATTGAGAGATCTACCCTAAATTCAGCCTATTTGCTGAAATCGCCCACTGTCAAGCCACAGAGTGTCTTGGGCTATCTAGGTTAAGGGGGAGACGATATGGACAAAGTTCTGGGCAGGACACCCCCAAAGGGGCAGGACTAAAGGTCGAACTCACCTGCCTATTTGTGAGAACCTGCTTATGGGTCATACCTGCCCCCAGGAGCGGGCCGGGGAGGGGCTGAACACAGGAAGCCTGAGGAGCGAGTCTTGGAAGTCACACAGATTTGGGCCACGTCCTGACTCTACCACTTTCTAGAAACAGTCGCCTAGGTTCTCCGAGCCTCAGTGTCTTTCATGCAACGGGCTAATGATTCTCGCCTCATAGAACTGGCAATAACAAAAGCTACCCTTTGCTGACATAGGACAGGACCGGGTGTTGATCTTCCCCTGCAGCCAGAGCCCATGCTCTGCTGTTTAGAATCCAGTGCAATTGCAAAGAATGTGGCAGCAGACTGCCTGGTACAGGACCCAGCTTTACCTGCCTCCGAGCTGTGCCATCTTGAGTAACACAACCCCCCAAATCTTTGTTTTCCACCTAAAACGTATTAAAAATAAAACCAGCCATAGAGTGATTGATTAACTAAGCTAATGCATGGTCAAGTTGAGCACACTGCTTGGCACACAACAAACCCTGAGTAAGTATTAGTCATTCTTAGCGACATTAGCTATGTGGGTGGTGTGTCACCAAGAGGCACGACCAGGACTTGAATCGGAGTCAATGTCTGTTGTGTTTTACCCATGTTGCTAGTTTTCTCCCAGAGAGCTGGTTGATGGGAGATTCCAGACCCTGCCTCCAAGATGCTGACTCAGAAGACCTGGGTTGGGGCCCGGGAACCTGCGTGTTGACCGGCGTGATCACCTGAGGCTATTCTGACTCCCTGCTGGGAATCAGGCTCTGTGCAGCAACAAGGGGCAGGAGCGGTCAGGACCCTGATGACCTCTGGTCACCAGCACGTCTTCTCTCCATATGCTGCAGACCAGACAAAGAACAACTCTCCCCCATACCTGATCCATTTGGGTGGTTCTGGGAGCCCCGTGGGACCAAGTCCCCAGCTGTCAATGCAAGACTTAACACAGTAGGGCTGAAGCCCTCAACCCAACGCTGATCCCTGTCTATTCTCCGGAAGTGGCTGCTTGGGTCTGCTGTTGCCCTCAGACAGAAGGCTCTGAGGTTGGGTCGTAGAATTGCCAAATTAGGGTGTTAATGTACTAGGCTTTGGAACTGTATGAAATGCAGTCTCATTTCCTGGGCAACAGGTTGACAGTAGCTATTGGAATGCTGTGTTGACAAGGAGGTTGGGGCTGAATCTGGGCCAGTGGTTCTCAACCAGGAGCAAAAATATCCCACAAGAGACATTTTTGGATGTCAGGACTTGGGCGGACTGGAGTAAGGGCCTTTAGGCGGTAGAGGCCAGAGATACTGCTAAGGTCCTAACGTGCATGGGACAGCCCTACTTCCATGCCCCGCCTTGTCCCCGCCCAAGAATGATTCTGTCCAAATAGCAGAAGTGCCAAGGTGAGAAATTCTTCTACAGGTTCAGCGGGAAGGAGTGTCATGACTGATTAGCGATGTCTGGCGGAGTGGGGGGGGAGGGGCAGTGAGCACTCAGGGCGGGGCTGCATCTACTTCGGGATGGAAGAGACGGTATGCACAGAGAAACATCATAAAGATGTATAAACATAATCAAAACGAAAACCTCAGATCCAAAGAAAGATAACAGAAGATAGTGCCTCCATGAAAAAAGAACATGGTGCCATTAAAAAAGGAACACGGAGGACAAGAAGAGCTCTTGGGAAAAAATATGAGAGTGGAAATAGAAAACTCAGCCAAAGACTTGGGAGATGAGCTGAGGACATTTCTCAAGAATGTGTAGTGAAGTAAATCATTGAAAAGGGGAGATGAATGATGAGAAAATTAAAGGACTGGGACAGGAGCTCTAATACTCAAATCATAGGAGTTCTAGAAAGAGAAAGAAGCCCTGACCAGTGTGGCTCAGTTGGTTGGGCATTGCCCGGCAAAGCAAAAGGTCACTGGTTCAATTCCCAGTCAGGGCACATGCCTGGGTTGTGGGTATGGTCCCCGATGGGGTGTGCATGGTAGGCAATCAACTGATGTTTCTCCCTCCCTTCCTTTCTTTCTAAAAATAAATAAATAAAATCTTAGCTAGAAAAGAAAGAAAATGGCAGGGAGAAAATATCAATAAAATAGTTGAGGAAAATGACCCCAGATGAAGGCCACGCATCTCAAGATCACAGTGATCAGCACCGCGCACAGAGCCAGTTTCCGTCAGGACGGGTCAGAGGGAAACTTCAGGGCGTTGGCTGCACAGAGAAGAGTCGACCAGCTTGCAGAGAAGTAAACGTGGCATCAGCATGGCTTTCAACGTCTCAACAGAAACTCAGGAAGCGAGAGACAAAGGAGCAACGCCTTTAAAATTCTGAAAAAATTTCATGTCAATTTCATTCTACGTCAAGCCGAAAATATGAAGATATCCCAGGCATGCAGGGTCTTGAGTAACGTACCTCCTGCCTCCTCTTTTTCAGGAAACTCCTGAAGCATGAGGGGGTGAACCGAGAAACAGGAAGACTGGGGTCCAGGAAGCAGGAAATCCAAGTCAGAAGAGAGGCGAAGGGACCCTTAGGCTGATGGGGGAGGGAGACCCCGGGATACCAGCTGCAGAGGCCAAGTTGAGTTTGGAAATGCCAGACGGTTCCGGGAGAGAACTCTTTCAAAATGATGAAACTGATAGAAAGTTGAATGTGAATGAAAGTCCCCAGAAAGCTTTGGACATTGGCAAAGAGCTTGAATTAAAAAAATTAGGGATCAGTGCACAGAAAGCTAAGCAAATGAAGAGCTCGTAACAGTTGTCACACTGAGCACCAGTCTCTCCAGATTACGGCATGACTCTTTGGGGACGATGCGAGGGATGGGAGTGTGGGTCAGGGAGGGAAGGGCAGAGATGTCAAACGGCCTCTCCTCTAGCAGGGAAGCAATGGGCAAGGCCTACCACTGAAAACAGAACAGTGCAAGCACGTTCTGTAGCCGCAGGAGCTAAGCAGAGGGTCCGCTGAAGGAATTGAAAGAGGCTGTTTCTGGGCAAGAGGAAGAGGAGGGGAGCAAGGGGGAGCTGTAGCTTGTCTTCACTGACCTCCTAACTCAGCTCACCCTAAACTAGGGGCTCGGGCAACTGTTAAAATTGGGAGGTTAGAAACAGTGCAGCTGGCGTGCATGCAAAAGCTGGTGCAATCTGAGTAAGGTCTGTATCTCTGCTAATACGCTGTGCCTGCATCGGTTCCTTGACTTTGACAGTGTGCTTTGGTTTTTTTACATATTATCACTAGGGGAACCTGGGTACAGCGTGAGAACTCTCAACTATTTTTGCAATGTTTTGTGAATCTGATTTCAAATGAAAAAGTTATGTAAACAACAACGACGAGTAACAGTTAAACTGGGGGAATATGCTGTCCCCAAAGCCGCCCCTCGTGGAGGGAAGACAGTCCCTGGTCGCCCTGCCCAGGTCTGGGGTGGTGGGCCCAGGGGCTCGGTCTGCCTGGGGAAGGATGTGCAGGGCCCGCAGCCCGACTTCGAGAGGAATAGGGGTGGGCGGTGCTAGATGGGCTGGCGGAAGGGGCGGCTGTGCCCGAGCCCCCGTGGAAGGCCAGCGCGGACACTTCGAGAAGAGGCAGCCTGCAGGCTGAAGTGTTCTCCAGTAGTCTTGTGGGCAGTTGCAGAGGAGAAAACAAAAATTAAACCATAAACATGCTGCTGACATTGTCCTTTTGAAAGGGAATAAATGCCTGCCAGTCACTGCAGGGAAATGAGTCTTAATCATGTGTTCAGAATGCGCCTGGAAACAGCGGCTGACCCATTCAGCTGGCATTTTCCCCGGAAGGCTGCGGTTTCTCGGCTGTGGGCGGTGGGGGGTGGGGGGCACCTGAGGGCCAAGAACCTGAGCAGTGCTCACCTGCCGACCCTTCTCGTCCAAGACCCTTGGGGCACAGATGCAGAAATAGGGGTCAGGAGGCAGAGATACAGATTTGGAATATTAATTCCAAATATTAGAGTAGCCTGGTCCCAAATCAATGTGTGGCATCGGGCAAGAGCCTGGCACCTCCTGATCCTCATTTTCTTCACCTGAATGTGGATGTTTGGGGGGAAGCTTGGGAATCGGGGTCTGTCAGGCCCTGGGCATCGTGCCTCTGCACACGTGTGAAGAACTGCGTCCTGGAGATGCTAAGCAGCTTGTCCAAGATCACGCAGCAGGTCAGGGACCACGTCAGAATGGGAACCCTGTTGGCGTGGGTTTGAAGTGCGGCTCCACCAAGACCCAGATCCTTCCTAGTCTCTGACACTACACCGCGGTTCAACTGAACACTCACAGGTCTTTGCCAAGCGCCCTCCACGTGCCAGGCAGTCACAGAAACTGAAGTTGCAGCTGCGAACAGAATCAGCCTGTGCCTTCAAGAGGCTGGCATTCTTGGGGGGTGGGCAGTGACAGTAAACACAACCGCCAGAGATGTCAGCTGTGAGAACGGTCAGCTGACAAGGCACGCAGAGCACACTGAGCGTGTGCTTCCTGATGACGGCACCACACCATCCAGTCGAGGGACCTGAATGAGTTCTTCCAGAGTGAGGGCGGTGGGGAGGACGGAAGCAGAACAACAGTGGGGTTTGGGTTCCAGGATCCTGACTCCCGGAATGACTGGGAGGGACAAGGTCAGCCTTGGGGATTAGCTCTAGGTTGGTCTTGGGCTGAGTAAGCTGGAGGCTTTGCTGTAGACTGAATGTTGGTTCCCTGAAAAATCTGTGATGTTGAAAACTTAAGGTGAGGTTATCAGGAAGCGAAGCCTTTGGGAGGGGCTGGGTCCTGTGGGCGGAGCCCTAGGAACGGGATTAGTGGTCCTAGAAGAGAGGCCCCACGGAGCTGCCCGGCCCTCTGCCGCCGTGCTGAGAGCACAGCGGTAAGTTAGCAGTCCGCACCCCAGAAGTCGGCTCTCATGGCGACCCAACCCCACTGGCGCCCTGACCTTGGATGTCTGGCCTCCAGAGTTGCAAGAAATGAGTTTCTGTTGTTTGCAAGCCTCCCCATCTGTAGTATTTTGTTATAGTAGCCCTAACTACTAAGACAGCTCTAGAGGTCATGAAGCTAACTCCTCCTTCTTTCCAGACATGCTGGGGACTTGAGGGGCCTGGAGGACAGTTCCTGAGGTGCCCACAGATAGCAGCCCTGTGAGGTCCCACCTTCTACTCACTGATTTCTGGCCCAGGGAGGGGAGCCGGACTAGGAGCATAGCCCTCCATTCTCACTCACTGTGCCCCTCTCTGAGCCTCAATTTCGTCACCCAAACAATTTAGGAATTGGGACTTCATGGAGATGATTTCTTAAGAGGACTTGCAGCTTCTACTCTTGCTGTCTCAGAGCCCAGCTGCCACAGGGAGAAGCCCGAGCTCACCCACTGGAGAGGTCAGGTGGAGGCAAACTGAGGCCCACTGCCCCAGCCAATTACTGGCCACGCAAAGAGGCCCTCTGGGACTGGCCAGCTCTCAACCCACCTTCCATCTGACCTTTCCTCTTCCCTAAACACAGTTCAGCCAACACCACGTGGAGCAGAGAGGCGCCATCCTAGCTGAACCTTCCCCATCACCAAACCCTAAATCGTAAACAATCAGCGTTAGTTGAAGCTACTGAGTTTGGGGGTGGCTTGTTTCACAGCGATAAACAACCGATACATCTGCGCGTCTGTGTCCTTGGCTAGACTTTTCTTACTCTTCCTGCTTTCCTGATCACCACAGAGCAGTATTAAGAGCATGCAGCAGTATCAAACAGACCTGGATAAAAAATCCTAATTCTCCCACTTACTAGCTGTGTGACCATAGGCAGGTTTCTTAACCTCTCTGAACTGTGTTTTTCATCAGTAAGATGGAGATACTAATTGCATACAATGGGTTGCTATGGGTTATTGTGAGGTTGAAATGAAATAATAATACTCAGTGCCTGGAACATACCAAGTGTTCAATAAATTTATTAACTGACAATAAATATTTATTAAACACCTACCACCTGTGGCACTGATCCTAGAATCACAGGGATGAGTAAGACAGACAAGGGCTCCCACAGAGCGTCTATTCACACAGGGGAACACGGAACGAACACACACATAAATGAGACAATGGCAGATAGTCGTACAAACTCTGCAGCCGTGTGTGACAGACGTGTGATGTGCAGGGACCCAAGGCAGGCCTCTCTGGGGAGGCGACCTCTAGGTGAGACCTAGCCGATGAGAAGGAGCCAACCACTGAAACATCAGGAGAAAGGGTGTTCTAGCAACAGGCACCAGCACACACAAAGGCCCTGAGGAGGGGCCCAGGTGGGTGAGGCTCAGGAAGCCAGAGGGCCTGCAAGGAGGCGGGGGGTCTGCACGGTAATGAGAGGAGCAAGGTGAAGTGTGCGTGTGGTGTGAGTAGATGGGCTGCTGTATGATCACTGTTGGTGAGACTGATATCAGCTCAAGTTCAAGGCCTGACCCAGAGCAAACGCTCAGTTCATGCTGGACAAGTGGCTGATGAGCTAGAGTTTAGCCCTAAGCTGTGAAGCGTTTCCATGGAAACCCATCCCCCTCCCTGCTGATGACTAGAGAGGCTCCCCAGGGTCTCATATCCTCTGGCCCTGGCCCTGGGCTGATAATGCTTCCTAAGCCCCCATGGAGGGGAGTCACTTCCTCTTCCTCTGCACCTCTCCCTGAACCCTGGCTGTTAGGGGGACGCCTGTGCAGACACGGGGGCCCTTCCTGTGGTGCACACACTCACACACACAGACAACGCACAGGGGCTCAGGCAGCCCGGGGCCAGACCTCGAGGTCCAGCCCACATCAGAGCCAAGCCCAGGATGCAGCTGGGACCCGTCTGGCCCCACAGTACAAAGCACGAATGTTGATGTGACGCAGCAGTGACCAGTCCACAGCCCTGGACAGAGGGGCTGGCCTGAGACGTATTCTCAGGAGACTCAGCACAGCAACGAGTGTTTGCACGGCCCCAGGGCCGAGGCCTGTGGCCCTGCTCAGCCGCCGAGGAGATGGGCCGCAGAGGAGGGGCTAGACAGCGCTGGGAGGCCAAGGTTCAAGAACCGGGCAGTGCCCTTCACTTAGGCCAGTGTGTGTGTGGACATGGGCACACGCGCAGACCCCCAACAACCACACACGGTGCAATTAGGTTCAGACGTAACGTGCTCTGATATGAGTAAGACAGAAACACAGAGGCATTGCAACACAGAGACACACAGACAGACATGAGAAGGACACACAGACATGCCACCCAGCAGCACACTCACCTATGATGATGTGACACACACACATGCAATTCTACAGGTATAGACACACATGCACTTCCACGCAGATACTCCTTACCGCCAGTGCACGCACACGGCTGCAGACACACCCACTGAGGCCCCTTCCCTACCCTCCCAGATGATTGTGCCAGAGAACAGTCACACCTGCTCCCCGCCAAGTTATCACCAGGCAGCGGCCGTCAGATGAATTAAGCCTTCATGGGAGGCTGGCATTTTCCTGGCAGCCCTGCTGCCCCTTGCTGCTAGAGCGCCCGCCAGCTCAAGTGGCCTTTGTGCTGGACCCCAGGGGGCGCTCAGCCCAGCCTTTCTTACCTTCCTCCCCCTCTGGACCCCTATAATGACTCCCTACCTTTCTGTAAAAAGGATCTTTCTTGGGCTGATGGTGGGGAGGAAAGTCTCCTAGGGGTTTGAGGCCTGAATCTACAGAGATTTTTAGCCATGGACAGGAGTGGCGGATGTGCCCAGCCTAGTCCAAGGGCTAAACTTAGTCCCTCTGTCTGGAGGGAGGCAAGTAGGAACTTGCCATCTTGGACTTGGTCCTCAGCTCACATGGACTTCTCTGCCACCCTGGCCTTCCCGCTCTTCTTCCCACACGCCAAGCTCATGCCTGCCTCAGGGCCTTTGCACCTGCTCTCTTAGCTGAAACGTTCCCCACCCGGTCTGTGCCTGGCTCCCTCCTTGTTACCATTCAGACCTCAGCTCACATGTCACCTCCTCAGAGAGGCCTGCCCTGATCTCCTTAGTTAAAATATCTCCTCCAAGTGGGCCCCTCAGTTATCTTCTAGCTCAGTGTTTCTCAGTCCTGGCTGCTTGTTAGAATTGCCTGAAAACTTTTTCAATAAATCATTCAGTGCCAGGCCCTATGTAGACCAGTTAGGTAAGAATCTCGGGGGTGTGGGTCCTGAGTGCTGGTGTTATCAAAAAAGTCCCCCCCTTGGTCTGATGTGCAGTCTGGACTGAAGATTCTTGGCCCAGAGACTTTGCACTTAGAAAGAGGAAAGGCTGCATTTTGTAGCCTCCTCATCCCCCCTCCTCATTGCTGCTGTTTATCGAGCACCTACTATGTGCCAGGCCTACAGTGGCTGTGGGCATGATGATCTCAGCATACACCTGTGCCGTGTTTACCATGCTCACCGTACTGCTCAAAGGGCCCTGCGTGGGACAGTGCATTTCATCCCCCTAATGACGTGGGAACTACTGCCACTCCCATGTTACACCTGAGGAAACTGAGGCACAGAGAAAGAAAGTAACTTACCCAAAGCCTGCAGCTGGAAAATGGTATGACTGTGAACTTGACCCAAGCAGTGTAGTTCCAGAGCCTGGCTCTTAACCCTGACACCAAGCTGTCATTATGCTCTTTAGTTCCCAAACCTCCCATAACACAGCATTTAAAGATGAGAACACTATGGCCCAGAGAGTCAGGAGACTTGGCCAAGGTCACACAGCAGGGTTCAGACCCATGAGAGTCTGACCCTGGAGTCCTGAGCGCAGACACCCTCGTGATCCCTCATCTTAATTCCCCTGCGTCCCAGGAGTCAGCCTTAGGGGCAGCAAGCCAGCACGGGTCAGCCCACGAGTCAGCCCACGAGTTAATTTCATAATAGCAACATAACTGTCACAAACATGGCAGGCATTGTCCTAAGTGCTTGGCATACCTTAGCTTACATGACCCTAAAGAAACCTTCATTTTGCAGAGGAGGACACAGATGAATAGAGAGTAAAGTAACTCGCCCAAGGTCACACAGTGGGTTAGTGCAGAGCTGAGACTCAAACTCAGAGAGGCTTGTTCCAGAGTCTGCACTCTTAACCCATAATGCATACTCCCCTCGGCTGCCTTGCTGAGTTAAGCTGCTTGAAACTCACTTTTCTCCTCTATAACACGGGCACAACAGTGCCCACCTCGTTTCGGGACAATGCGTAGGAAAGGCCCTTGCACAGGGACCTTGCACAGCAGGCACTTGATCGGAGAGGTCGTTGGACAGAGTAGACAGAGCCACAGCCTCGTCCTACAGCAACTAGCCTCACACATGGCAGGGGCTGAGCTAACACGGGCATGGATGCAGGTGGCGGCATTTGCAGGCATCCGGCCTGCAGTCCCGCAGGGAGGTGCAGGGCCCCAGCAGCCCCGGGGGCCCCGAGCTCAGCACAGGCACCTTCAAACAAACGCCTGGAACTGCTGCATGCGTCACTGCTGACCCTCCATTAATGTGTCATTGGTATTTCAAGGAGTGACTAACTGTGTTCTCCGGGGTGTGACGTAAACAGCCAAGCAGGAAGCAGCCAGGCAACAGGTGAGATGGAGATGGGAGAGGAGAAGGGGCTGGGGGCTGGCAGAGGGGAGGCTTCCCTGGAGCAGAGCTGAGTCCTTGAGTTCACCGGCAACCTGGGGTTTCGAGTTCAGACCCCATTTTACCTAGCTTGCCCTACTGCTCCCACCAAGCACGCCCTGGAAATGCCAGCATTTGAGCCGCTCCTGAGGATGTGAAAATAGTCCACGGGAGGGGCAGTACTGGGATTAAAGAATTTTTTTTATGAGTCTCTGTACTATTCTGTGTGCGTGATATCGCAGCTGTGTGAGAAGCATCAAAGCCAGCCTGTCTGGAGGGTTTAAGGCAGCCTTTTCGTTCCAAAGCTCCAGCTGTCTCTCGCGGGCTCGGACCCTCTCGCACCTTCCAGGATGAGCTGTCCATCATTCCAGCCCTTCAAAGAAATCTGCAAATGCGCAAACAACAGCCGGCTGAGTGCCCATTGTTCCACGTGTCCTCTAAAAATGTCACAGGAGTTAGGAAAGATGGGCTCTGTGTCTTCATGTGCCATATTTTCTCCTGAGTTCTTGCCTTTGCACCAGCTGTTCCCTTTGCTGGGGGGGCTCTTTGTCTAGCTCGCCTTGCAAATTTGTACTGGGCCTTCAATGCTCAGCTCGAGTATTAATTCTTTTGTGAAATCTTCCGTGAAGGTGCCGTTCCCCAGCTCAGACTTATCTGCTGAGAAGTTCTTCTTTCAAGTCCATCACAAAACAGCTTTGCAGTCGAGCAAAGCGTGGTTCCTGAACCAGCAGCAGCAGCCGCCGCTCTAGCATCCCCTGGGAGCTCGCTAGAAATGCATATTCGTAGTCCCAGCCCAGACCCAGTAAATCAGAAGCTCTGAGCTCAGCCATCTCTCAACAAGCCCTCTAGGTGACTAATGCACGGTCAAGTTTGAGAGCCACTGTGGTAGAGAGATGAAGCAAGTTTTCAAATGCTTAATCTAGAACAAACAATACAAGTAACCACAGCAAATACCACTGAGAGGACCATGTGTCAGACTTGTGCCAGGCACTTCACCTGAATTCATTGTCCACGGCAACACAGGAAGAAGGCACATCTACCCACTACGTGGATGAGGAAACCGAGGCTCAGAGGGCCACTTTCTTCCCTAGGAAACAGCTGCCAGTGCTGGATCCAAATGCAAACCAACCATGGTCACTTGGACTACAAAGCCTGTGTGTTACCCCACAGGGAGGACATCACACGATTTGGGGATTTAAGAGAGGGAGAGCCCTGGCCAGGTATCTCAACTGGTTAAAGCTCTGCCCATCTCTGATACGATAACCCCTATTTACCTTCTAGCTCTCAGATGAAATGACAGCTCCTCAGAGACCCCTCCCTGATCCCAACTGGGTCAGGGCCTATTGGATGGTCTCCTGATCTTCTTCCCAGCATCCTTTGCGATTGTAATTAGATACTGACTTGTGGGATTATGCTCACTCACTGTCTCTCTCCCAGACTATTAGCTCCCGGAGGCAGTGCCATCTCTGTCACACTCGCCAACTCAGTACGAAAGTTACCTATCACTGAAAAGCCTTCATGTCCTAACGTCCCTGTCCTTCTAGAACCAACTGGAACGACCCCCCTTCTAGGAAGTCTCCTCGTGCTCCCTTTCTGAGACAAGTAGCCCTCCCTCCTCGATGCCCACAGCTCTCTTAGCCAGAATCACTCTCTACCACACAGCATTGACTTTGGGGAACATGTGAATTCCAGGAGAGGTTCCATGAGCTTGAGAGTCCGGGGAGGAGAGGACCCAAGTCTGATGTTTCTGTGCCCCTCACGCACGCACACAGGAAGAACCTAGGCGATTCTCTGGCCCAGCAGCAGAATCACTGACCAGGAAGCAGAACTCCCGGCGTGGCCTCTGGCTCACCACGTAACACCCGGCAACGGCCTCGCCTTTCTCACAGGGCCTCTCGGGGCCCTGTTGGATCTGCCACTCTCCGCTTGCCACTCAGCACCGTGGTCCAGCTCTGGGGCTGCTGACCTTGACCCAGCAGGCCTCTCTCCACAGGCCATGAGCCCAGGTCCCTCGGGTTTTGTGTTCCAGTTAGAAATCAAAGGAACAGAAATGCCGAATACCAGACTCACGGGCAAAACAAAGCAACCCTATCAGAGCGAAAGAACTTTTATTAACCTAACAGCTGGCACCAGAGCTCCTCATAGGAGGAAACATAACATTGTTTGGGAAAAAATATTTTGACAAGTGCTGGGAGGAAGGTAGGAACTGTGGGCCTGGTGCCAAAGCCTCAGAGTGAGGGAGGTGCTGCCATGGAATGAGGAATTCTGCGGGTCCCAGGGTGCCCAGAACAGGGGGAGTGTGGGATGATGGGGGATAATAGAACAATAGCTAATATTTACCTACATTTCCATCCCCACTAAGGAATGTGCATGTTTTGTGCTCAGCATATCACAGCAATTGAGGTGTCGGTTACAAAAAAGAATAGAAAGAAAAGAAAGAGGGAGAAAGAGAAAAGCAGAAAAAGAGAAAAGCAAAAAAAAAAAAAAGAACAAAAAGACTAGACAAAGGAACTGGCTAGCTGGAGCAGCTGAGAAAATCTATGAGAAGCACCCGCACTATGTAAGGCCTGCGGCTACTAGAAAAGGAAGGCCAGAAATAACAATGGCTTAAATAAGATGAGTAGAACTTTCTTTTTTAGTAAGTAGCTGAAATGTTACGGTGGTTCTGCTCCATGAATTTTTCAGGCCCCCAGTATGTGGTCCAGGAAGGCTCACTGGCATCTATACATTCGAGCCAGCAGGAAAGGGAATGGGGGAGGGGTGCCTTCAGGGGACCCCCAGGAAGGTGCACACATCAGTAGGCTCACACTCCATTGTCTAGAGCCTGCTCAACGGCCACACCTGGAGTGAGGGAAGCTGGGCAATACGGTTGTGTTCTGAGCGGCCGCTGGCGGCTCCCCTACTGCAGGAGAAGGGGCGATGCTGCTGGGAGGAGCAGGAGTCCCTGCCACAGATGGAGACTGAGGAGCTTACAGGACTGTGGGGAAGGCTGGGACCAGGCTTGGAAAACTGGTAGAAAACAAGGGCGGCCATGGGGCAGGGCCCACTGCCATGGTCACGCTAACGGCAGCGTGCACCCCCTAAAACCAGTTACCATCACCCATGTAATGTCCTCTTGAGCACCCTCTGAGATGAGCACTATAAGTCCCAGCTTTCCAGGGAAAGGGGTTATATAGTCGCCAGTCTCTACGGCACTTTGTATGAGCTAGGCGTTGCCCCGAGCACGGTAAGTCCTCACTTAACATTCTCAAAAGGACACATAATGAAACCAATTGTTACCATAGGCTAATTGACGTAGGCAAAATTAAGTCCCTAGGGCATCTCATCAGCCTTAAATGAAAAGATGTAATCAGAGGACCTGCTGTACCTTACAATCATTATCGCTTTTAATTTGTCCCAGCCTCAGGACAACCACTGGGACAGGTAACATTAGTAACCCCGTTTTATGGAGGCAATCAAAGGTGAGGGAAGACGCCCAGGGTTGCATAGCGCGTAAGCAGCGGCAAAGCTGGGATATGAACCCAGGTAGCCTGGCTCCAAAGCAGAGTGTGTGCCAACTCTGCCGCACTGCTAGCAACGATGAGACGCAGCAGGGAAAGGAATGAGGCTGTGCATCCTGAGAAGAGGCCCATCCCCAGATTTTCCAAACCAATTTCCAGTAGAAAATACTGACTCATGAATGCTTTCTGTAAATACTTGTTGCTGCTGCTGTTCTAGAAATCAGGCAGATGTCATGTCAAGGTTGGTGAGGCACAGCTCGGAGGCAGGCAGCACCTCCACAAGGTGAGCGCCTCCCGTTCCCGCTGTGCCCCGCTCCCGCTGGGAATTAGCGGAAGTATAGGAGGAGGCTTTGAACGTCACTGGGTGTTGGAACTAAGGCCACGAAGACAATCTCATTTAGATCTCAGAAGCAGGATGGCCAACAGCTGTCATGTGAGTCACCAGATTTCCAAAGCCAGCGAGCCAGAGGCCAGCCTCCACCCCCACATGCACACAGATGCCTGGGTCTCCAGTCTTGGCTGCTGTCTGGGATGTGAATCACAATTTGCATTTTGCCTGACCCAGTCCTGACCCCATGTTCCAACAGGGGTGCTCCAAGCGGGCTGTGGCCACCAAGCAGAAGGCTGAGAAAAGAGAAGACCTGTCTGCAAAATCCATCGATGGGACGTCTATCCCCAGAAATCACACAGAATGTCCCAGCACTGATCCTGGATGCTGGGCCCTGGACCCCCTGGGGACCTAGCCAACTTTGGGAGTAAGTGGGCAGGCCCTCAGACCCTGCTCCAGAGACATTGCTCTAATCTGCTGAAGGAAATGCCTCCCCACCCCCCTGGGCCATGACTGAATGGAGAGCTCAAATGTTGGGAGTTGTAGGTCCTCAGAGGCCTGCTGTCCACACACACACACACACACACACACTCACTCACACGCCACCAGGCATCAAGGAGACCCAAGACTGAGTCGAAGCTCACTCTGATGCTACTTTTGTGTCCCCAGGGCTGAGGGGTCCTAGTCCTCTGTAAACAGCTAAAGATTTGTTCCTTCAAAACACACAGGCCAAGAGAGCTTCTTTATTAGTGCTATATGTTATTAATTATTATCATTATCATTATGGTGATTCAGCCATCATTTTGTAGGACTTCCAGTACCATAAACTACATTAGGCATTGACATTTGCTACCTTTGCCCCTCCCCCAAGGTGCGAGGAAGGGGCCCACACCCCTTCAGCTGAGGGAGAACCGGGAGCTCAGAGATGGTCAAGCATTCGAAGAAGGGAGGACCAGCACACAAGCCCTTGCTTGGTGCTGGATGGAGAGCACCTCGCCAATGAAAACAGGAAAAGGCTCGCCCTCTGGGAGAAAAACAGCAGTTCCTGGGGAGACCTGGAAGAAAAGGTCCAAGTGTGGAGGGTTGGTACGTGGACCAGCAAAACTCTGCCTCCTGGTGTCCCCTTCCCTTGGTCTCCAGGAGATACATCAGAGGGTTCTCGCTGGGTCCCAACATCCCAGGGTGGGTCACAGTTGAATTCCAGCAGCCTACTGTCCTCGGAAAACACCACACCCACTGCGCCCAGCGGCAAGGGTGCAGCCAAGAAGCCATTTTTATGTCGTGTCTTCTGGGACCATGGGAGCTGAGGAACGAACAGCTAATCCAGGGGAGGCAGCGCACCGAGAGGTTAGGAACCCATCTTTCTTTCTTTCTTTCTTTCTTTCTTTCTTTCTTTCTTTCTTTCTTTCTTTCTTTCTTTCTTTCTTTCTTTCTTCCTTCCTTCCTTCCTTCCTTCCTTCCTTCCTTCCTTCCTTCCTTCCTTCCTTCCTTCTTTCTTTCTTTCTTTCTTTCTTTCTTTCTTTCTTTCTTTCTTTCTTTCTTTCTTTCCTAAAGATTTTATTTCTTCATTTTTAGAGAGGGGAAGAGAAGGAGAGGGAGAGAGACATCAATGTGTGGTTGCCTCTCACGCGCCCCCTACTGGGGACCTGGCCCACAACCCAGGCATGTGCCCTGCCTGGGAACCGAACTAGCGACCCTTTGGTTTGCAGCCCATGCTCAATCCACTGAGCTACACGAGCCAGGGCAGGAACCCATTTTTCTTTAATAAAAATATGAACTTAGAGACGTCTCTAGGAACTTAGAGGCGTGAACTCTCTGGTTAATGAGTGGTGGCTTCTGGGTCGGCTTGGACACCACAGCACGTCAAGACTGGGGAGGTTCTCTCCTGCATTCCTCTCCCTCCCCAGACCAACGGACTCTCGCTTGCATATCTTGGACCGAAAGTATAGGGGAGGAAAGAAGCCACGAGGATGCAGAGTAAGTAGGGGAAAATGGAGAGAGACGGAGGGAGACAGAGAGAGAAGCCCAGAAGACACACTACGCAGGAGACAGAGGACGTAAACGAGAGAAAGGTGCTTTGCTGGTCCCTCGCAGCTCCGGGTTCCACGAGGCCCAAGCCCCTTCTGCCTCCATGGTATCTGTACCCTCCTCCACCTCCCTGGAGCTGGTTTGAGAGCTTTCTCTTCCTTTCGGCTCAGCAATCTCTGATTCACAGAAAACCAGGAACTGAGAATGAACTTGGAATCACAAGTTTCTCAGAGGAAACACGAAGCCATGAGTGGATGAAAGCCAAAGGAAGATGCTGTGGCGAACTGCCTCACGGCCACACACTCCTCCCCCGCTGGGACGTCCCTCTCTCGGCAACAGGACTACGTGAGCCTCCCAGCCGGGGGTGGAGCCTGTTTCTCCATCCCCACTGTGGATGGAAAGGAGCCACATAGCAGCCCTGCCAAGCTCAGGGGAGGCCAGCGCAGCAGGCCCTACAGACTCAGAGACCGAAAGCAACCACACGGGATGGTCTGGATGGGTAAATTCCTAACTAAAAGCGGACCGTGGTGGGTAGTCACATTCTAGGCCTGTAGCTTTTTTGACAAAAGTCAATCTTCACCTTGACTGAACCCATCTATTGTCTTTTTGCATCTGAGATGACAGACCTTTGGCACGTCAGAGTCATCTTATTTTCCAGACCCCTCAGGGCATACATACCACCCCAGACCGTGAGACCACAGAGCCCCTCATTCTAGCTCGTTCCCCAAATACCTCCTCTGTGTCTGTAAATGTTTATTATTAACTATGTTGTACCCGCCAGTGTAAAAGTATGTGTATCTCCATTTGACTTTCTATCCAGTCCCAGAGTTTCCCCACCCCCAGTGGATTTCCTGTGACCCTCCTGTGTCTTCTCCTCTGAGTCTAGTGTGTAAAATGAGTTATGACATTGCCCTTCTCCAGAGCATTTCCTCATCCATGGAGACTTTTCCTTCTCATAATTGTCATCGGTTTGAGTCAAATAAACTCATAAAAATTCCCTACAGGTTCGGTTGTTTCATCCACCTACACCTTGAATCTGAGCTGGCCTGAGACTTGTTCCCACCAGTAGAAACTGGCAGAAGTGAGGTCACGTGAGTTTTGGAGCTGAGGCCTTGAGAAGCCTTTTGTCAGCTTCTGACTTTGCCCTTGAAACTCTGCCCCGAGACCACCGTGCTGTGAAGAAGTCTGGGCTGAAAGCCACGTGGAGAGAGAAGGGCCCAGCGTCACAGCCGTCCTGTCCGGGCCCAGCCCCCCGCTGGCCTGCCAGCTGAACATGGACAACACAGAGACAACAACTGCCCAGTCAAGTTCAGAATCAGGGGAAGATAAATTGTTGTGATTCCAAGCTACCAAGGTTTGGCATGGTTTGTTACACAGCGAAGTCTAACTAAAACAACGGCCCTGGTGTCGTAGCCGTGGGCCGTGGACAAACACAGGCTCATACTGAGCGGAGCCCCCGGGGAACTGCGGCTGCGGAGAGTAAGGGCACTGGAGTGTGCCGACCACTCCTTCCGGTCCAATGGGAAAGGGAGGGAGACAGACACCGAGGCTGCGTGTTCCATCTGGAACCAGAAATTTTTAAAAAATGGGACAATCGTGCAGTTTTTGGCCTGTCTATATCTAGCCCTCTAAGATGGCTGAGATCAAATCCAAAATACAATTATCCACCTTGCCAAATTGCAACAGCTGAATTTTCTGCCAGTCTGGGTTTCTATGATTGAAATGAATGCATTTAATTTAGAAGACTAAGAAGGAAGTGGGAGACTGGGCATTCTAGGCAGAGAAAGGGCTTTGAGTGGAAGCTCAGAGAGGTAGTTTCAATGACACCCGCACTCAGATGCAAGTGAACAAGTGCCGGGTTAACGAGGCATTTAGACTAGGGGCTCCTGAACTCCAGTGTGATCGAATCACCGAGAGAGGTCTGCTCCAACCCTGATCTCTTAGAGTTTTTGGTTTTGCAGATGTGCATGGTGAAAAAGGGCTAAAATTTTGCTTTTTTAACAAGTTTCTGTATGATCCCAATGCTGCTGTTTGAGCAGGCACCACAGTTTGAGAACCACTGGCCTAAATTTGTCCCCTGCAGACATGGGGAGGGATGACCAGGAGGCAGGTTAGGCCTCCACAATGCCGTCAGGAAGCCAGAATTCCAATCTGTCTGCTTGGACACCCTTCTCTTACTGGTTTTTGTCTTTACATTGGAGGTCTCATGGTCACAAGATGGCTGCTGCAGCTCCAGAACTCATATCTGTATCTAAGGAAGGAAGAGAGTAGAAGCTGCTGTCTGTATGAGTGGAGTTGTAAATCTTTAGAAGTAATCAAAGGTTTCCTCTAAAGACCAACCCATCTCCCACTGCTGATTGCCCCGACTCCCCCCAGCAGATGGCCAGATACATCTCTAGCTGCAAGAGGCTTAGAAATTGTGTACGTATCTCTCTCACCTCCACAGCAGAGGTGAGCGGAGAAAAGGGGGTGGGTGACAACGCTACAGTGTTTGCCACAGCCGTGAAGGTGACTGAAAGTCTCGAGGCCAGTCCTTGCCGGGATCAGGTGGGGCATGAACTAGGCATCTAATAAATGTGTATTTATGAATGAATGTCAGGAGGAGATGCAGACGGAGCAGTGGGATTAGACCTCTTCTGCTTGCTGCTTGCCTCTTGAACAAGTCACTTTACCTCTCTGAATCGCAGTTTCTCTTCCTGTGAAAACATCAAATAACCTCATTCAGTTGTGAACATTAAATAGATACCATACGTGCAAGGATCCAGAGGGGGCCTTTGACCCCGGGAGGTAGGACAGAGTCAGGAGTGTGTGGCTGTACCCACAGCTGTGGGCTGGGCTCTGTGCTAAGTCCTCTGTGTCTTTATTTCATGTCCGCCCCCCACTAGCATTAACTTTCTTCAGGCAGGGACATGGAGGATCAGATGAGGCTTTTAAAGCCATGGGCTGGTTGGTCATCAGAGAGTCAGGATTCCAAGTAGGTCTGCTGGGCTCCATCCGAGCACCCATAGCCACGGCTCTAGATTGCTTTTACAGAAAAATAAAGCGATGCAGGGCCCAGCGGACACCCTTCTCGCCCTGCCCTCCCCGGCTCAGTCAAACTCGCCTTTGCTGTCCCTCAGCTGGAAGTGGCCCTCAGGAGCCGGGCAGGGCCAGTCTCGCACCCAGACTGCCTCCCCCAGTGGGAGTGGAGTCCTGCCAGGTTGGCACAGTGACTTCCAATTAGACAGCACCTCCTGCCCAAGCAGGAGGCAGGACGCAGAAAGCAGGCGGGGCCCAGCGGGGAGCAGGCAGTTAGAGGGTAATTAGCTGTGGATGTGGAACAGCTCCCCTAATAAGGAGGCTGTTCTGGGCAAGGGACGCTTAGGAACAGCATCACTACAGGCACCTTCCTCCTACCAGCATCCTGCCCTGGGTGCCAGGAGGAAGGAAGAAACAGGCCCTCAGCTGACCCACATACACCCCGCCTGCCGATGACCGTGCTGGGAATTAGGGGACGGGGAACCTCTCCAGGGCCCACAGCAAGGAAATGGCAGACAAAGAGCTCGAAGGATCTGCCTCCTGAGCCTGTGCTCTGTCTCCCCCAGTGGATTATCGGTCCTGTGTCCTTCATCTGCTGGTCTCTTCAGACGTCAGAGCATCTGATGGGTACTCATGGCTGACACCCAGGATGATGTTCAAATGATTTATCATTCAGTATGGCGGGGCTGGGACCAGCTGGAATCAGACCCAGGCCTGCTGGGGGCTGTGCTAAGCATTACCCTCTTGGCTGTTGGATCATGGCAAGACCCAGAGGATCCCATGCCAGGGGCTAGGGTGGCTGTGTCAGCAGTAGGGGTGCGGGACTGTGGGGGCTCAGAGAAGCAGCTTTTAACCAACTGGTATGGAGGGATTTCAATTTTGATGACTGACATGGTTGTAATAGGTAACCTTGGCCACTGTGGGCTCTGCCCTCCAAGGGGGCGTTTACTTCCTAAACTAGGAGGCTGCTTGCACCTTCTCACTGAGGCGGGCATAGCCTCACCCGCACCCCAGAGCTGGCACCCAAAGCTGGCACCCAAAGCACAGGATGGGTGACTCATGGCTTCTTCTAAGAGCAGGGAACAGACTTCCCAGGCAGGAGGGAAGCCCCCATCTGTCTAAGGCAATCTGTCCGTCTGGAAGAGGGTAGAAGTACTCCAAACACCACAGCAGCTATACTCAAAGTACAGTCTGCCAATATGAAGGACTGTCCTCAGGAGGCAGGGCACCGTGGGTGAATCTGTCCGGGAGACATGCACACTCCCCTCCCTGTTGAAGAGCCAAATTCCTACTGACACGTTAGAGGTTCTCGGAAGTCCCAGGACAAAAAGGCCTTTCCACTTGATTTAACCTGACATTTTCCAGGTGTGTTTAACCACAAAGCTGTTCTTTGTTTAACCCCACTAGGGCTCCAAGAGCATGAACTTTCTTTGAGATGATGCTTTGAAAACAAGGTTTTGTACCAATTCCTTCTCTAATGCCAGCAGCGCATACGTCACCGCTTGGCTGCAGCGAATCCTGGGGAAAGGGTGAGTGGATTCAAGAGAAAGAGAGCAAGGTTTGCGGGGGTGGGGGTCTGCACCCAAGGACCCTAAAA
>PVIA01013946.1:0-29301 GCA_004024845.1 Tonatia bakeri
ACCTAAATTTTCTTGTGAAAACTCCCTAGTTCCTTATCAGCAGGCTCCAGGTGGCTAGCTATCTTTCACTCTACTCTCATAAATCACTGTGGCTCCATCCTGGGGAGGGGGTCTGTCCGGCTCCAGCTGGCTAGCTATATTTCTTACTCCCCTTAGCCCTTTGATCTTCAAAATGCTTTTTGCTCTCAACATTAGTTTCTGCCCTGGTGAACTGAGTTTTCTTTGTTCATTGTTCCTTAAAAACGCATCCTGTTTCTGGCTCCAACAGTTCCCTTTTTATTTTGCTGTTTTCTTTAGCCATGCAGAAGGTTTTAATTTGATGTAGTCACATTTGTTTATTCTTTCCTTTATATCCTTTGCCCTAGGTGATATATCAGCCGAGATATTGCTTGGTGGGATAGCTGACAGTTTACTGCCTTGTTTTTCAGAAAAAGAAATAGAAGACATCCAAATTGGAAAGGAGGAAACAAAACTGTCATTGTTTGCAGATGACATCACAGTGTACATAGAAAACCCCATAGGTTCTACCAAAAAACTATTAGACTGAGTAGATGAATTTGGCAAAACAGCGGATACAAAGTCAATATTCAGAAATCGAAGGCATTTTTGTACACCAACAATGAAATAGAAGAAATAGGAAAAAAGTCCCATTTGCCATAGCAACAAGAAAAATAAAGTACCTAGGAATAAACTTAATGAAGGAGGTAATAGACCTGTACTCAGAAAACCACATATCACTAAAGAATGAAATTAAGGAAGACACAAACAAATGGAAAAATATATGTGTTCATGGATAGGAAGAATTAACATCATTAAAATGACCATGCTACCCAAAGCAATCTATAGATTTAATGTAATCCTTATCAAAATACCAATGACATGTTTCACAGATATATAATAAATATTTCAAAAATTTATATGGAACCCTAAATGATCCCAAATGGCATCAACAATTTTGAGAAAGAACAAAGTAGGAGGGATCACAATATGTGATATCAAATTATATTACAAGACCACTGTAAGCAAAGTCTGGTACTAGCATAAGAACAGACACGTGGATCAATGGAAAAGAATAGAAAGCCCACAAACAAACCCATGTCTCTACAGTCAATTAATCTTTGAGAAAGGGGGCAGGAGTAAATAAATGAAGTAAAAATAGCCTCTTCAATAAATGGTGTTGGGAGATCCGGACAGGTACATGCAAAAAAAAAGAAAGAAAAGAAAGTGGATCACCAACTTACACCATACACCAAAATAAACTCACGATGAATAAAAGATTTAAATATAAGTTGTGATGCCATAAAAATAAAATTATTTTTTTCTATTTAAGATTTTATTTATTTTTACAGAGAGGGAGGGAGGAAGAGAAGGGGAGATAGATTAATTGTCTCTTGCGCGCCCCCTACTGGACATCCAGCCCACAACCCACACATGTGGTCTGATCAAGAATCGACCCAACAACCCTTCGGTTTGCAGGCTGGCACTCAATCCACTGAGCCACACTAACCAGAGCTAGAATTCTTTAAAAAATAATAATTGTGTGTGTCCCATGCACTATTTGGGGCTGAAGAGCTACAATAGGACACAGCCCTTCCTGTACCACTGTCCCTAAGCAACTTCCACTCAGAGGCCAACTGGGAGCCAGCCACCCCTGATGTCAGAAACCAGAGCTGTCTGCTGTAGAAACTCAGATGGCACCACCCAATGGGGTTTGGAGTCAGCCACCCACACACTGGAGCTTGTGCTCATAATATCTAATCTCCTAATTTATGTTTTTATGTTTCCTTTCTTAAAAATATTTTATTTATTTATTTTTAGAGAGGGGTAAGGGAGGGAGAAAGAAGGGAGAGAAACATCAATGTGTGGTTACCTCTCACGTGGTCCCCACTGGCGACCTGGCCTGCAACCCAGGCATGTGCCCTAACTGGGAATCGAACTTGCGATGCTTTGGTTCACAGCCCGTGCTCAATCCACTGAGCTATGCCAGCCAGGGCTTATTTTTACTTTTTATTCTTCAATAGTTGTCGTTATATTAGTTTCTGATGTACAGCATAGTGATCAGACATTTATATAACATACGAAGTGTTCACCCAGATAAGTCTAGTACCCACATGACTCCATACATAGTTATTATAATATTTTTAATAGTATGATCCCATTTATTAATAATTATATGCACCCTGGCTGGTGTGGCTCAGTGGATTGAGTGCAGGCTGTGAACCAAAGCATCGCAAGTTCGATTCCCAGTTAGGGCACATGCCTGGGTTGCAGGCCAGGTCGCCAGTGGGGGTGCACACCAGAGGCAACCACACATTGACGTTGCTCTCCCTTTGTTTCTCCTTCCCTTCCCTTCTCTCTAAAAAGTAAATGAATAAAACCTTCAAAAATAATTATACGCATACACTAAACAGATTTTTTGTAGTATTAGCATTAAAATGGATAATCTGGATAGTGAAAGTTTGGATAATATTTGCTTTATTCTTTTTTATCGTAAGCATGTATTATTTTTCCTTCACTAACCCTTATTTATAACAATAATTGAATTCCTTTTTAATTGATAAAAAGAAAGCAAAATGTCCTCTGAACAATCAACTTTTGAAAAAACATCAATTTGCAAATGTTGGTATTTTTATTGTATTTAAAATTATTTTTTTCAACGTGATCAGTGACAGTTGACATACAACTTTATATTAGTTTTGGGTAAAAAGATAGTGATTAGACATTTACCATATTTTGCCATGCATAATGTACATCCACATTTGTGGGCCAAACTTTCAGGGAAAAAAATCTTAATTTTAATTGTTTAATCCAATTATGTGTTTATTTACATTTAGAAACAAAACTGATGATCGTAGTACAGGGTATTATTTTGCAAATGGATATCATCATTGCTTTCTACAGTTGTACTTTTAATGCATAAGCGTAAATAAAAGAATTAAGTACATGTATATAGATCCAGAGTCAGTACTCCCCATGTCTAATGCACATCCTTATTTTCCCTCAAAAATTCACACAAAAAAAGAGAGCATTATACACTGCAAAATACGGTATGTAACTTACGATGTGATCCCCACCCCACCCCTGCCAGTCTAGCACCCACCTGGCCCCACACACAGTTATTACAACATCGTTGACTGTATTCCCTGTGCTGTACTTTACATCCTTGTGACTGTTTTCATAACTGGCAAATTGCACATCTGAAACCCTTTCCTCAATTCCTTCCCCTTGGGTAACCATCAAAATTTTCTCTGTATCTGAGTTTATTTCTGTTTCATTTGTCCATTTACCGTATTTATTTTATTTTTAAAATATTTTATTTATTTATTTTTTAGAGAGAGGGGAAGGGAGAGAGATAGAGAGGGAGAGAATCATTAATGTGTGGTTGCGTCTCACACACCCCTTACTGGGGACCTGGCCTGCAACACAGGCACGTGTCCTGACAGGGAATTGAACTGGTAACTCTTTGGTTTGCAGGCTGGCACTCAATCTACTGAGCTACACCAGCGAAGGCTGTTGTATCTTTTTAGATTGCACATTTAAGTGAAACCATATGGTATTTGTCTTTCTCTGCCTGACTTATTTCACTTACCATAATACCCTCTAGGCCCATCCCTGTTGTCGAAAATGCCAAAATTTCATTCTTTTTAACGGCCAAGTAGTAATCTATTGTATATATGTACCACCTCTGCTTTGTTTAACCATCTACCGATGGGCACTTATGTTGCTTCCCTATCTTGGCTAATTACCTAATTTATTTTTATTGAAATATATCAAAATTACAGAAAGCATGAAACCCAAGAAATATTAATTTAAAAATTACTAAATACCACAACCCTAGCTCAACTATTATGTTAGATGTTTTTCTATTTAAAATAAACTCAATTGTGTTTGTTTCCAATCAGAATATATAAAATATATCTTTGTTATTTGATATATCATAATTAGTTTCCATGTTGTTACATAACTGTGATCATTTTAGTGACAATATAACTTCCCATAAAGTTAATTACCATAATTTGTCTAACCATTTAACTGCTGTTGGTTGTTAGATTGCTACCTGTTTTTTCTATTGTAAATGATGCCATAAAGAACATGTTCATAAATTTAAGATAGCAAACTTATTCTCTATTAAAATATAGGTTAAAGAATATAAACCTATACCTATCGGCAGCATTATTAGTTTGTGGAATGATACAATATACTAGTATTGTTTCTATATGAAAACTTTTATGCTGAATAAATCTAGATCATTGCTTATTCTTTTTTTGTTGTGGCAACCTACATGTATATAGCATAAAGCTTGCTCCTTTTAGCCCTGGCTGGTGTGGCTCACTAGAATGAACGCCAGCCTGTGAACTAAAGGGTCACTGGTTCTTCCCAGTCAGGGTACATGCCTGGGTTGTGGGCCACGTCCCCAGTAGGGGGCGCGTGAGAAACAACCACACATTGATATTTCTCTTCCTCTCTTTCTCCTTCCCTTCCCTTCTGTCTAAAAATAAATAAGTAAAATCTTTTAAAACATTTTTTTAAAATTTCCCACTCCTTAAACCCTCACAGCAACTCTGCAGATGTAACTACCTAGGTAACAAAAAGAAGGAATTCTTTGTGGGGAGTGAAATTGAAATGGCTTTGTTGTTTTTATACTTTGTTTATTGTAAAATATAGAAAAATATTACATTAACCAAATGCACAATGGAGTGATGGATGGACATAGGAGTGGGGGCCAGTTAGGAGGAGGGGGGAAAAGGGGAAAAATTGGGACAACTGTGGTAGCGTAAACAATAAAATATTTAAATTAAAAAAAATGCACAACAGGCCCTGGCTGGTGTAGCTCAGTGGATTGAGCACGGGCTGCGAACCTGGCATCGCAGGTTCGATTCCCAGTCAGGGCACATGCCTAGGTTGCAGGCCATGTCCCCCAGCAACCGCACACTGATGTTTCTCTCTCTCTCTCTCTCTCCCCCCCTCCCTTCCCTCTCTAAAAATAAATAAATAAAATCTTTAAAAAAAAATGCACAACAGAACAAAGTAGCATTATAAAGTTAATTCCTACGTGACCACCTCCCAGGCCAAGACCTAGGTTGTTGGCAGCCCCCCCTCAAGCACCTGCCCATCCCCGTCCTCCCACACTGGAGAAAACTGCTCACCCATTTCTCTTGGTTTCATATCCTAACAGTAAGTAAACTATGGCCTGTGGACCAAATCTGACCTCAGACTGTTTATTATTTTAAAGATTTTATTCATTTATTTTTAGAGAGACAGGGAGGGAGAAAGAGAGGGAGAGAAACATCAATGTGTGGCTGCCTCTCCCACTCCCCCCACTGGAACTCTCCCACAACCCAGGCTTATGCCCTGACTGGGAATCGAACCGGTGACCCTTTGGTTGGCAGGCCTGTGCTCAGTCCATTAAGCCACACCAGCCAGGGCCAGACTCTTTTTTTAAACAAACTTTTAATTGTATATAAGTACATTGATTCCTTTATGACTACTTTCATGCTTTGAGAGCAGAGTTGAATAGTTGCTACAGACACCAGGTGGCCAGCGAAGCCTAAAATAATTCCTATATGGCTCTT
Source organism: Tonatia bakeri (assembly GCA_004024845.1). Classification (NCBI taxonomy): domain Eukaryota; kingdom Metazoa; phylum Chordata; class Mammalia; order Chiroptera; family Phyllostomidae; genus Tonatia; species Tonatia bakeri. The sequence goes on from PVIA01013946.1 coordinate 5,574, forward strand.
GCCAGAAAAAAACTTGCCATCCCCCAGTTTTGTGTATGATCTACCAAGATGGTAGTTTGCTGTCTTTTGCCACATGGTCTACCAAGCTCCCCAGGCTGCTGGCAGGATTCCCTGCTGTGGACTTGCACCGCCCACTTCTCTGACAATCTCCTTCAGCTTTAAGAAAGGAATCTAGCCAAAGAGTCCCATGGTGCAACGCTCAGTCCATTGAAGCTATTATAAACCAAAATGTCTTTTAATTTTACCTTTGAATTATTGATAGCTAGTGTATAGAAATACATTTCATTTTACTTTTTGTTTTTTATTGCTTTTTAGAGAGGAAGGGGTAGAAATATATATGTGAGAAAGTAACATCAATCAGTTGCTTCCTGGCACACCCCAATCAGGGGCTAAACCTGCAGCCCAGGTATGTGCCCTTACCGGGAATTGAACCCACAACCTTTTGGTTACAGGATGACACTCCAGCCAACTAAGCTACACTGGCCAGAGAGAAATACCATTTATTTAAAATTATTGATCTTGTACCCTCTAACCTTGGTGAACTCATCATTTAGCTCTAATAATTTTTTTAATTTTATATTTTATCCTCACCTGAGGGACATTTGTTTTACTGCTTTTTAGAAAAGAAGGGAGAGAGGGAAACATCCATGCTCGAGAGAAGCATTAATTAGCCGTCTATTATATACACCTGGATCAGGGATGAAACTCACAACCTACGCATGTGCCCAGACCAGGAATCGAATCCGCAACCTTTTGGTTACATGATGAAACTCCAACCAACGGAGCCAAGATTTAATATATTTTAAAATGATACTTGAGATTGTCCATATAAAGCTCATGTCATCTGCAAATACAGGGCTTTACTTCTTTTCCACTCAAGTTCCTTTTCATGCTCAATTGCTCTAGCGGGAACTTCATGTTGAATTTATTGAATAGGGAGAGCAAGAGCAAGAGCAGGGATCCTTTTCTTTTCTTTTTTTTTTTTAGATTTTATTTATTTATTTTTAGACAGAAGGGAAGGGAGGGAAAAAGAGAGGGAGAGAAACATCAGTGTGTGGTTGCCTCTCGTGCACCCCCTACTGGGGACCTGGCCTGCAACCCAGGCATGTGCCCTGACTAGGAATTGAACAGGTGACCTTTTGGTTTGTAGGCCTGCACTCAGTCCACTGAGCCACACCAGCCAGCTCAGGAGTCCTTTTCTCATTCCTGATCTCGGAGGGAAAGTTTTCAGTCTTTCAGTATGAAGGATGGGGTGGGTTTTGAATTTTTTGTAAATGCTCTTTGTCCAGTTGATGAAGTTCCCTGCTACTTCTAGTTTGAGATTTAAAAAAAAAAAAATCCTCACTTGAGGATATGCTTGTTAGAGAGAGAGAGAGAGAGAGAGAGAGAGAGAGAGGGAGAGATGTGAGAGAGAAATATCAATCCATTGCCTCCCATATGTGCCCTGATTTGGGATTGAATCTGCATAATAGGTATGTGCCCTCACTCAGGTTGCAATATTTTGCTGTATGGGACAACCCTTCAACCAACTACACCACACTGGCCAGGGCAATTTTGCTATCTTTTGATATGTCTTATGTCCTTCGTTATTTTTATAAGGGTGGGCAAAAGTAGGTTTACAGTTGTGAGTATGCAAAACAGTATACTCTTGTATTCTTATTTACTAATTATTATGTTATTCATTTGTCTTCTTTTTATTGTTATTATTTTGTATCCTTTCTTATGATTTATCTTTTAGGTAATGGCGACTAATACCCACACCTGTATTCCATTCATTTTCTTAGTGGAGACCCTGGGAAATCACAGCTAACATCTTAATTTATAACACTCTAGTATGGATTCATGCCAACATAATTTCAATAGTACATAACAACTTTGCTTTTACATAGCTCCATTTCTCCCACTGTTGTGCACTATTGTTGTCATTTAATTAGATCCTTATTTGTTATGTGTTCATCAACATAGATGGATATGTTCTGCTTTGTGCAGATATGTTTTAAATCGGGTGAGGGGAAATTATAAACAAAAAATACATTTTTACTTTCTTGTATGTTTACTTATATATTTCCCTTTATGAGTGCTCTTTATTTCTTCATGTTTATTCCAGGTACTGTCTCGTGTGTGTGTACCTGTGGATATTTCTTTTCTTTCTTTTTTTTAATAAAAGCAAACTAATTTTATTTGAACAACCTAACTGGAGAGAAGGGTAGGTGAACATGTATTGTAACCACAGAGGAACATTCTAGTCAAATTTTAAAACATAATGGCAGAATAAGCTAAAATAAATTTTTTTCTCCCCTAAAAGAGCTATCCGAAAGAAAAACAATGTTTACTGTGACATGTTCACTTGACTCCTTACAATAGCAGACCTACTATTGAACGTTTGTCTCATCCAGTCTTCTTTTTTTTTAAAAAAAAAGATTTATTTTCAGAAAGAGAAGGGAGGGACAAAGAGAAAGAGAGAGAGAGAAACATCAATGTGCAGTTGCTGGGGGCCGTGGCCTGCAACCCAGGCATGTGCCCTGACCGGGAATCAAACCTGTGATGCTTTGGTTCACAGGCCGCGCTCAATCCACTGAGCTATGCCAGCCAGGGCTGGTATTTCTTTTCTTTTTCAAAGATTGTATTTATTTATTTTTAGACAAAGAGGAAGGAAGGGAAGGAGAAAGAGAGGGAGAGAAACATCAACGTGTGGTTGCCTCTCACATGCCCCCCACCAGGGTCCTGGCCTAGTAACCCAGGCATGTGCCCTGACTGGGAATCAAACCAGCGACTCTTTGGATTGCAGACCACTACTCCATCCACTGAACCACACCGGTCAAAAACTAAAATAGCTTTCTTTAATTCTATGTCTAAATAACTCCAAAGTCCGGGCTGCCTCAAACACAGTTCCTATTGAGTAAGACCTCATTTCCTATGACTGTTAAATTCAAAGGAGGCTAACTACTTTTAGGATAACGTTGACCTTTAACAAATAGCCAGGGATGTCTCCAGCAAAATTGTTTTCAAGTAAGATATTACTTGGAAATAAGATATTATTTGGAAACAATAAAAAATTGCAATTCTGGATATTGCAGTCGAATGGCAAACCATGCACCAGTTTAGAGAATAAGGAAGAAGGTTCTTTTACAGAGGAAAGGGTAAGTTCAGAGGTGCTGTTGTAAACGAAGAATTCATTGGAGGAAACTAAGAGTTCAGAGTGTGCTGGCTTTTCATTGGCTGAGTTGTTACAGTCTTTCATTGGTTGGGTGGTTGCCCAGCAAGAAGAAGTTCCACCTTCTTCCTGCTGGAGTGATACAATAGAAAAACTTTCTTTGGAATGTGGGACATACTTCTTTTTCTGTTCCGACTGGTAGGGGATGAGAGCTCCTCCTGTAGACCTCCCCCAACTCCAATTTTTTAAAAGGTTTTGTTTATTTTACTTTTTAGAGAAAAGGGAAGGGAGGAGAAAGAGGGAGAGAAACATCAATGTACGAGAGATAAACTAATTGGTTGCCTCTAGCATACCCCCTACTGGGGACCTGGCCCACAACCTACGTATGTGGCTGTGGCCTAAGAATCGAACCAACGACCTTCTGGTTTGCAGGCTGGCACTCAATCCACTGAGCCACACCAGCCAGGGTGCAGCTCCAATTTAAATAAGGTTTCTGCTTATTAATCTTCACATCACCAGGCGTCCTCTACTTGTTGTATTACACTTCTGTCTGTTCCAAGTGTGACCAACTTCTCTTTCTCCCCTCTGCTTATTGGATCCCAGGTCTTTGTCCTGAGTATTGGAAAGCACTTCCAGGTCATGAAGGCCACAGCTTGTTGCAAATAACACCTCTAGGTTCCCATTGAGTACACCTACTTCCAGGGCTTTCCAGCTGTTTCCACTACTTGTTAGGTCCCAGAAGTGTAGGGTAAGTGCTGGACAGTGAGCATTTTGATTTTCATATTAGTGCCTGGTATTAAGCTTTTGATTGTGCAGGCATTGATTTCAGTTGCTGAGACATTAATTTGTTTTTTTTCTTTATTTTAAACATTTTTTATTGTTGTTCAAGTACAGTTTTCTGCCTTTCCCCCACCCCTCCCCACCACCCCAGCCCTCCCCACCTCCCTCCTCTGTTTCCACCCCACACCTTGTTATTGTCCATGTGTCCTTTATATTTCCTGTAAACCCTTCACCCTTTTCCTCTGGTCACTGTCAGCCTGTTCTCAATGTCAATGTCTTTGGCTATACTTTGCTTGCTTGTTCATTTTGTTGATTAGGTTCCTGTTAATGGTGAGATCATATGGTATTTGACTTCACTACCTGGCTTCTTTTACTCAGCATAATACTTTCCAGCTCCATCCATGCTGTCACAAAGGGTAGGAGCTCCTTCTTTCTCTCTGCTGCATAGAATTCCATTGTGTAAATGTGCCATAGGTTTTTGATCCATTCATTTACTGATGGGCACCTAGGTTGCTTCCAGCACTTTGCTATTGTAAATTGTGCTGCTATGAACATTGGGGTGCATAGATTCTTTTGGATTGGTCTTTCAGGGTTTCTTAGCATATAATCCTAGCAGTGGAATTGGCAGGTCAAAAGGCAGTTTCATTTTTAGTTTTCTGAGGAAGTTCCTTACTGTTTTCCACAGTGGTTGCACCAGTCTGCAATCCTACCAACAGTACACTAGGGTTCCCTTTTTTCCCACAACCTCACCAACACTTACTGTTTGTTGATTTATTTATTATATGGCTATTCTGACCAGTGTGAAGTGACATCTCACTGTGGATTTAACTTGCATCTCTCTGATGGCTAGTGATACTGAGCATTTTTTCATATGCCACTGAGACGTTAATTAGAAAGGCGTCATTTTCAATAAACATATTGACAACTACACAGTTGGTTAAAGAGCCAGGCTGTACCAACCATGAAGTCCCCCTGGTAGGAAGCACTTCTTAGAGAGAGGGGAAGAGAGAGAAGGAGAGAAATATCAATGCTTTTCAATGAAACATTGAAACATCGAAACATCCATGTCTCAATCCATTGAGTCACACCAGCCAGGGCTGGATCTTCGTTCCTAATTATAGGAGTGTATCCCGACACTGAGGACTAGGCTCGTCTGCCTTTTGGAATCCTAGCATAGATTCTGGGTGTTGACCTCTACTCTTAGGGCACCAAGTCTTGTCTCCGCTGCTTGTTTAAACTCGTGAGCCAAGGTTCCAAGTAGGGGAATCTAATTTAAGGACATCAAGACCTGTCTCCTCTGCTTGCTGGATGACAAGTCTTGAACCTGAGACTTGTTATCATCCAATGTAGTCCGCTCCCCCCAGGCACAGAGTTCATGTTTTCTCTATTGGTCAGATCTCAGGTCCCTGTTCTGTTGCTTGTCTGAATCCAGTTTCCTAGGTTCAGATTATGAGGGTCCCACGTTCCCAGGTTCCCAGTAGGATCAAGGCCCTGCCTCCTCTGATTGTTGCATCCCAGGTCCCTAGGTTTTGGGAATGAGCCTCTCCTCCCTGGGCAACAAGGCCACATTGCATGTCCTTGATAGATCCTGGGCACCTAGGTTCTGAGTGTAGGCAACTAAATCTGTGTCACAGAAGCTCTCTGACTCAGGCCTGGCTAGGTTAGCTCAGGTGGTTAGAGCGTTGTCCCAAAACACCAGGGTTGTGAATTCGATCCCCAGTCAGGGCATGTGCAAGAATGAACCAATGAATGCCTTAATAAGTGGGAAAACAAATCGATGTTTCTCTCTTTCTTTCTCTCCCTTCTGCACTTTAAAACATTTTTTTGAAACAAGAAAATCTTTCTGACTCTACCTTCGCTTTAACTCTCAGTTTCTACTTGCCTTTGAACCCAGAGATATTCTAGAGGTTTTAAAATTTGGCTATACGTAAACTGAAACACCATTTCCAATATGTCTAGGTGTTTTTAAGTGGAAGGATTTTTTTCTTAGAGAATTTATTCCATCATATTTCCAGAATTAAACTTTGCTAGTTAACTAAGATAAATATTACACTCCATTTTTTTTTCCCTGAAGTCTTATTTATGTCTGAGAACACAATTTAATCTTTATGTGTTTGGAAAACTAGGAAATATAGAGAAGCATAACTAAGAAAATAATAATATCATTTCCTACTGACATCCCTTAGAATATACATTTCCAGATCTTTTTCTATGCTCATACACATATGCACACTAGATTTTGGTAAAGAAATTAGAACACCTGGCTTGTGTGGCTCAGTGGCTTGAGCATAGGCCAGTGAAGCAAAGGGTTGCCAGTTTGATTCCCAATCAGGGCACATGCCTGGGCTGCAGGTCAGGTCTCCAGTAGGGGGCGTGTGAGAGGCAACCACACACTGATGTTTCTCTCCTTTCTCCCTCTCTTCCCCTCTCTCAAAAAATAAATAAATAAATAAAATCTTGAAAAAAGAAAAAAGAAATTAGAACAGGCATGTTACAAACACCTACCCAACTGACGCATCGTATTTGGAAATGCATCGAACATGCATTGAACTGACAGTTTGCTGTTAAGGACTGGGTCTAAGTATGTGTTTTGAACCACGTGACTCTCCTGCTGGACCTGGTGATTGACGCAAAGGTGGATCCATGCCTCAAGAAAGAGGAACACTTCGTGGCATGGGATTAGCCAAAGAGATTTATTCTCTTGGGAATTTGGAGTTGCGGTGTGAAGTCACGCAGGTGATGGTGGGTTTTTGAGTCATTTACAAACAGATGAAAGCCAGACACATTTCTGAGGAAAGATCATTCCAAGTAGAGAGTATAGCAAGTGCAAAGGCCCTGAGACAGAAACATGTTTGCCTTGTTGGAAAAGTAGCAAGAAGTTGCGTGCCTGGAGCAAAATGAGTGAAGATGAAAGTGGAAGGAAGTGAGGATAGAGAAGCCAGGAATAGATCAGGTAGGGCCTATAAGCATGGCAATGACCTTGTATTTTGTTTTTAAAGATTCCATTTATCTATTTATAGAGAGAGGGGGACAGAGGGAGAAAGGGAGAGAAACATTGATATGCGAGATATAGATCAATCAGTTGCTTCTTTCACGCCCCCAAAATGGGACCTGGCCTGCAACCCAGGAGTGTAGCCTGACCGGGAATTGAGCCAGCAACCTTTCTGTTTGCAGGGTGGTGCTCAATCCACTGAGCGCACCAACCTGGGCTGACCTTGTATTTTATCCAAAGTATGATGGGAAGCTATGAGAAGATTTTGTTCAGGGAGAGAGCTAGTGTCAAGTGTAGTTGAAAAACGTCATATCGGTTGCTAGGGGCACAAAAGTGGAAGCAGGGGGAGCAGCTAGGAGGCTCTCACATAGGTCCAGCTCAGAACTGAAGGTGTTCTACATCACGCGATTGGACCTAACTTGACAAAAAAGGGAAGTGAGAATTAAGTCAAGACTGCTGAAGGGGTTGAAGATCGTCGGCATAGTTACTCCAGGAAGTGAACTAGAAAAATAGGATTTGACCATCAATGAGCCAGAGGCTCCCAATTGTAACCTCCAAGGTGATTGCGTGAACGGAACTGATTGTGGTAAGTGGCTCAGTGGAGCGGGATGCAAGACCACGAGGAACTGAGAGGTAAGGCACCAAGTGAGAGACTCCTGTGCTAGGAAGGGCCTTAACAATGGGGCCCATGGTAGCAGTGGGGGTTGGGGGATGGGGAGGTCCTAGCAGAGAACTTCAATCTTCAGTGAGTTTGGGAAGTAATGGGAAGGATTGAGGATTATTGCCATCAGGAGCGGAGGGTGGTATAATCTGGTTGCAAATGTTACAAAGAAGTTGTTCTTTTAAAGTAAGGCAGAAAGAATAATGGTCTAAAAGTGGTAGGGACCCACTTTATGCCCTAAGACATAGGATGTGGGAGAGGAAAATGCCACAGTTTCTACAGGGGAGAACAGATTTTTTCCTTTTTTTAAAGATTTTATTTATTTATTTTTAGAGAGGGGAAGGGAGGGAGAAAGCGAGGGACAGAAACATCAATATGTGGTTGTCTCTTGCACACCCCCTACTGGGGACTTGGCCTGCAACCCAGACATGTGCTCTGACTGGGATCGAACCAGCAACCCTCCGGTTCCCAGGTCAGCACTCAGTCCACTGAGCCACAACAGCCATGGCAGGTTTTTCATTGGAAGAGTAATATGATGAGAACATTACCCAATAAATTGAAGATGTTGCTGGTGACAGTCTGTAAATTCCATAGGTTTTGGGGTGGAGGTGGGGGAAATAGATGAAAACTAGGGATCTAAATAAGATTGGCTCCATTCAAAGCTTTAAATTTATGGTATTCAATTGATCTATTTTGGGGTGGTTGCCTCTGCTTTTGATGTCATATCTAAGAAATCATTGCTAAATCCATTATTGTAAAGCAGCGGTCCTCATCCTTTTGGCACCAGGGACCAGTTGTATGGAAGACAATTTTTTCACAGACCAGGGTGGGGGTACTTTTAAGATGATTCGGGAAGATGGGAGGGGGGTGGGTGGGCTTGATTGGGAGTAAAGGGGAGAAAAATGTACTTAAACAATCATTAAAATAAAAAAAAAAAAGATGATTCAAGTGCATTACATTCACCCTCACCTCCTGGTGTGTAGCCTGGTTCCTAACAGGACCAGACTGGTACTGGTCCTCCATGAAGAGATTGGAGAACCGTGTTGTAATGTTTTCCTGCTGTGTTTTTCTAAGAGTTTTGTACCTTTGGGCCTTACATTTAGCTTTGATCCATTTTGAATTAATTAAATTTTTTTTTTCCCCTACCACCCTGGCTGGTGTGGCTCAGTGGATTGAATGCTGGTCTGTGAAAGGGTAGCTGGTTCGATTCCCAGTCAGGGCACGTGCCTGGGTTGTGGGCCAGGTCCCCAGTAGGGGGCATGGGAGAGGCAACTAATTGATGTATCTCTCACACACTGATGTTTCTTTTTCTTTCACCCTCCCTTCCCCTCCCTTTAAAAGTAAATGAATAGAATCTTAATTTTTTTTCATTTACTGATTTTAGAGAGTGGAAGAGACATTGATTTGTTGTTCCATGTATTGAAGCATTCATTGGTTGATTCTTGTATGTACCCTGACCAGGGATCAAACCCACAAACTTGCTGTATCAGGACAGTGCTCTAACCCATTGAGTTACTGGGCCAGGGCTTGAATGAATTTTTATACATGGTATAAAGTAACAGGCCAGCTTCATTCTTTTGCATGTGAATATCCAGTTTTCCAATATCACTTACTGAAAATATTTTTCCTTCATCATGCAATGGTCCTCATAGCCTTTTCCAAAATCAATTGATTGGACATGTATTTCTATTCTAATCTATTGATCTATATATTCATCCTTCTTAAAAAAATCCTCACCTGAGGATATGTTTATTGAATTTTAGAGAGAGAGGAAAGGAGGGAGTGAGGGGACACACACACACACAGACTGAAATCACAACCCAGATATGTGCCCTGAACAGGAATCAAAACGGAGAACTTTTGGTATACTGGACGATGTTCTAACCAACTGCACCACCTGCCAGGGCTATGTTCATCCTCATGAAAGTACCACATTGTTTTGCATGCTGTAGTTTTGTAGAGAGTTTTCATATTACGGAATGCAGGTCCTCTTTGTTCTTTTGCAAGATTGTTTTGGCTTGTGTATAGGTTTTCATAGATGTCCTAGTGTGCTGAGAGTTTTTGTAATAAGATTTTGTCAAAAGAGACAATTTGGCCAAGATGGAGGCATAGGCAGACATGCTGTGCCTCCTCACACAACCAAAATAAAGACAACAACAATTTAGAAACAAAATAACGAGAACTGACAGAAAATTAAACTGTATGGAAGTCCAACAACTGAGTTAAAATAGACACATTCATCCAGACCGGTAGGAGGGGTGGAGTTGGGCGGTCGGGTGGAGAGGGGTCGTGGCAAAAAAAGCGGTGGCTGGTGGACCCCAATCGTGCAAGGCAGCAGCTGATGGACCCCAGGTGGGCAAGACAGCAGAGGGCGGACCCTGGGAGTGCAGGCAGCGGCTGGCAGACCCCAAGCACGGGGTGGCAGTGGGCACACTCAGCGAGGTGGCGATTGTGGAGCCAGATACGGTGCGCAAGGCAGGTGACCGGGAGGTCCCACATTCGCATGCAGATAAACCAGGCGAAACTGGGGAGTGAGACAGACCTTGCAACCCAGGGTTTCAGCCCGGGGAAATAAAGCCTCAAACACTGACTGAAAACACGTGTGGGGGTTGAGGTGTTAGGAGAGACTCCCAGCCTCACAGGAGAGTGTGTTGGAGAGACCCACGGGGTCCTAAAATGTACACAAACCCACCTACCCCGGAACCAGCACCAGAAGGGCCCCATTTGCTTGGAGGAAACGGTGGAATGGACTGAAATCCGACAGAGAAGGGAGCAGGTGCCATTATTGCCTCTTGGACTCCACCCCCACAGACAGTATCACAACCCAGTGACAGGGTTGACCCGCCCTGGTGAACACCTAAGGCTCTGCCCCTCATACGTTAACAGGCACGACAAGACAAAAAAAAAAAAAAAAAGAATTGCCCCAATGGAAGAACAGATCAAAGCTCCAGAAAAAATACAACTAAGCGACCGAGAGATAGCCAACCTATCAGACGCACAGTTCAAAGCACTGGTGATCAGGATGCTCACATAGTTGGTTGATTTTAGTCACAAATTAGATGAAAAAATGAAGGCTACACTAAGTGAAGTGAAGAAAAATGCATAGGGAGCCAATAGTGATGGAAAGGAAACTGGGACTCAAATCAATGGAGTGGACCAGAAGGAAGAAAGAAACATACAATCAGAAAAGAATGAAGAAACAAGAATTCAAAAAAATGAGGACAGGCTTAACAACCTCCAGGACATCTTGCAATGTTCCAATAACCAAATTATAGGGGTAACAGAAGGGGAAGAGGAAGAGCAACAAGTGGAAAAGTTATTTGAAGAAATATTAAAGGAGAACTTCCCCAATCTGGCAAAGGAAATAGACTTCCAGGGAGTTCAGGAAGCTCAGAGAGTCCCAAAGAACTTGGACCCAAGGAGGAACACACCAAGGCACATCATAATTACATTAGCCAAGGTAAAAATGAAGGAGAGAATCCTAGAAGCAGCAAGAGATAAGGGGACAGTAACCTACAAAGGAGTTCCCATCAGACTGTCAGCTGATTTCTCAAAAGAGACCTTGCAGGCAAGAAGGGGCTGGAAAGAAGTATTCCAAGTCATGGAAGGCAAGGACCTACATCCAAGATTGCTCTATCCAGCAAAGCTTTTATTTAGAATGAAAGGACAGATGAAGTGCTTCTCAGATAAGGTCAAGTTAAAGGAGCTCATCATCAGCAAGCCCTTATGACATGAAATGTTAAAGGGATTTATCTAAGAAAAAGAAGATAAAAAACATGTACAGTAAAATGACAGCAAACTCACAATTATTAACAACCACACCTAAAACAAAAACAAACTAAGCGAACAACTAGAACAAGAACAGAACCACAGAAATGGAGATCACATGGAGGGTTAGCAACAGGGGAGTGCGAGGAGGAGGGAGGGGGGAAAGGTACAGAGAATAAGTAGCGTAGGTGGTAGGTAGAAAATAGACAGGGGAGGGCAAGAATAGTATGGGAAATGTAGAAGCTAAAGAACTTATAAGTATGACACATGGACATGAACTATAAGGGGGAATGTGGGTGGGAGAGGGTGTGCTGGGGGTAGGAGAGCAAAGGGGGGGAATGGGACAACTGTAATAGCAAAATAAATAAAATATACTTAAAAAAGAAAAAAGATAAGTAGTTAATGCATACACTTCATTTTAAGCACTGCTTTAGTTGAATCCCACAAATTTTGATGTTATATTTTAATTTTTGTTCAATTCGAAATAGTTCCATTTTCCCTTGAGATTTCTTCTTTGATCCATGTAAAAGTACGTTCAGAAATTTTCAATGTTTGGAGGTCTTCCTGGTACTTTTTACTGGTTTGTAATTTAACTTTTTTATAATCAGAGAACATAATTCTGCTATATGTTTCTCTTCTCCTTTTCTTTCTTTTTTTTGCATGGCTACCATTTAGTGAACATCTACTGTGATGTTACATATTTCTTAAGTCTTGTTTTATGACCAGGGGTTCAGTGCTACCAGATGGTTCACGTTTCCTGTCTAGGATTTTGTTTGCATTCACTGGTACAGACAGGACAAGGCTCTTGAAGACTCGAACCAATTTCACGCACACGGTCCTCATTTCTATGGGTTATGGGGGTCCCCCCAGCCGCGTATCCCTAGAGTACCTCAAGCTCCGCAACTCCCACAGTCAAGGAAAGATTTGCCACAGGGCTGGGCGAAGCCCGGAATCGGAGTTTGTGTGTACGTACGTATGTGCGTGCGTGTGGCGGAAATCCCGCCTCCCGGCGCCGACCATTGGCCGTGACCGCATGGGTTTCACTCCAAGGAGGAAAATAAGCAGGATTGAAGGGAGCAGGGGAATGGGGGGAGGGGCGAATGGGATCCATTCCTTCATTGGCTGAGTCACAGGAGGAGCTTTGCTTCAATTGGCTGGAAAGCGGGGGCGGTATTCCCGCGTGGGCACACCCCTCCGGCCGCGAGAGGAGCCGGGATCGCGGGCGCGGGCGGAGCCAGAGGCGGCTTGGAGGCAGTGTCCGCACGCCGCCGCTGGAGCTGGGCGGCAGGCCCTCTGCGCTTCAGGTCCTAGTCTCAGGGGGATAGCGAGGGCGGCCGCTAGCCTGGGCAGCGACGGCTGGGTCTTGGGACTGGGCCCAGCTGGGGCGCAGCGGGTGTGGGTGCGGCCGCTGGCCCTGGGCCTGCGCGGACTGTCCGCAGCGCAGGTCTCGGGTTGTCTTTCCATGTCTAAGTGATTATTGTTTTGGATTTTTCCTGCATGTGAGAATTTTGATTAATATGTTTCATACTCCATCGACTGGTCTGGGGTGGAGCGGCAGATGCCCGGTGCTGTCATTTGTCGTTGAAATGTGGGTTTTGGTCGTGGGTTTGTGTTTCCCTTTCGGGTTTAAGGGAAGGGGATGACATTGTGGTCCGGTCTCCCGTGACCGACCATTATCCTCAAGGTCTCGCTGACAGAGGCCAGGAGCCGGGCGAACCCCTTGTGTGGCTCTCACCTGGTTGGAAGTAGGCTTTCACTCTCTCCCTCCCGTCTTTCCATCTTTCCTTCCTTTTTGCCTCCTCTCACTGTCCTCCCGCAACTCTTCTCCCTCCTGTCTGCTCACTCTCTCTCTCTGCCGCATTACACCTGGCGGGAGGGTCTTTGTAACATTTTGACAAGCCTTAGTCTTCAGCATTTTTGTTTTACCTGCAGGTCTGACAGCTGGGAGGAAGCTGGAGGAAAGATGCCCTCCGAGTCTTTCTGTTTGGTGGCCCAGCCTCGACTGGACTCCAAATGGTTGAAAACAGATATACAGGTGGGGCTTTGATCAGCCTTTTTCTTGGTGTGTTTCTGCCTCCATATTTAGATTCTGGTGACGGTTTTTTTTTAAGGTATGAAGGGTGATGCAGATTGGATCTTGCAATATTGGAGAAACAGGTTTATTTTCTGTAACTTAGAACATACTATTTATTCTGTCAGGTTTTTAATTTTTTTTTTTAAATTTGCTTTTAGAGAGAGGGGAAAGGAGGAAGAAAGAGGGGGAGTGAAACATCAATGTGTCGTTGCCTCTTGCACACCCCCTACTGGGGACCAGGCCGGCAACCCAGGCATGTGTCCAGACTGGGAATCAAACTGGGAAACGCTCTGGTTCGCAGGCCTTCACTCAATCCACCCAGCCACACCAGCCAGGGCTATTGTGTTGGTTTTCATTGTTGTTTCTAAAGAATGTGTGGCTACATTTTATTACAGTTATTTATAAGTGCAAGAGGCTTGAGGTCTAATTGTACAAAATTTTGTGTTATTATTTTTAAGAGGTCTGTATCATTTTTAACTATATCTTGGTAACTGTATGGTGATAGCGTTTAAGAAGTTCAGTTAATTCTGTGGCGGAGAACTGACATGCCAAAATTTATTATGTTCTGAAGAGACTCATTTTATGTTGTCCTGTGCTTGTTTTGCTTCTGGAGGGACACGAGTTGAGTTCAGCTGTTTGCTTTGTCGTTGTGATTTCTTATTTAGAGCAGTGATTGCATTTTAGCATGGAAAATGTGGAAACAGCACACGATGCAATAGACACACAACGAGTCATAGAGTTGTGCACTTGAAACCCACATAAATCCTGTTAACCTAGGTCACCCTAATAAATTTAATTAAAAAAAAACATGTGGAAACAAATGTTGCCCTTAGACTTGCTCATGTTTTGATTTAATAAGGTAATTGCAAGCTTGTGTAGAAATCATGGAATAAACAATAGCTGTAACATTTCTATGGACTGTTCTTCACCCAGGGTTGTTTTTGTCTTGCAAATGATTGGGAAAAACTACTTTTGTAATTCCATAATACCAAAAAAAAGAGAGAAATGTCTAGAATACTTTGTAGGATATGTATTTTTTCTCTTCTCTGAGGTTAAACATTTTCAGTATTTCTCAAGTAATCTACTTTTTATTTTTAAAATTTTTTAAGATTATTTGTTTATTTGTTTATAGAGAGAGGGAGAGAACCATCAATGTATGGTTGTCTCTCGTGTGCTCCCTACTGGGGACCAGGCTCACAACCCAAGTATGTGCCCTGACTGGCGATCGAACCAGCAACCCTTTGGTTCACAGGCCCGAGCTCAATCCACTGAGCAACACCAGCCAGGGCTCAAGTAATCCACTTCTTAAAATACAATCTTATGTACTGCATGATGGTTTATCAAAATCCACAGATACTTGTAGTGAAGGAAAATTGCCTCTCTTTTATTTTTTCAGAATTTTAAGTCCTGACAGATATGAGAGCCAAGTGTTAGAACTATGTCATGGACAATGGGATTGTTAGTAGTGGTCTAAAGTTAGATTAAAAAAGCACAAAGGCCCTGGCTGGTATAGCTCAGTGGATTGAGCGCGGGCTTGCGGACCAAAGGGTCACCAGTTCGATTCCCAGTCAGGGCACATGCCTGGGTTGCAGGTCAGGACCCCAGTAGGGGGCATGTGAGAAGCAACCACACATTGATGTTCCTCTCCCTCTCTTTCTCCTTCCCTTCCCTTCTGTCTAAAAATAAATAAATACAATCTTTAAAAAAATGAAATGAAAAAGCAGAATTGAGTTGAGAATTGGCATAGTAGTAACTCTTGGTTATTGTCTTTTATTTAGCAGTTCCTGTCTGTTTCTTTGTCATGTTATTTTTAACCAGGGCGGGGGAGGTGAGAGATAATTTCTTATTTCTGAAATCTTGAGATTCAGGCAGACTGATTTTCAGAACTGTTTTTATATTAGTGTGTATGTATTGTGGGAAAGTTTTTGAAGTAGACAACTTTACATAATGAAGTTTTTTTTTCTAGTAATCATAATGAAATGACCGCTAAATACGACTTTTGGTATCTTGATCGAAAACCCGTTCAATGCCGAGTTGAGTGCCTGCGATGAGTCAGGCAGATATACATACGAAGTATCATTTCGACTTTTAGAGTGCTCACCATTTTACTTTTGATTCATCCAGTGTGATACCTAGTGCCTGGCCCTTCTTAGATATTTTGAATATTATTCAGAAGTGTCCCAAACTCCTCCTAGGGGTAAGTGAAGAGACCCAGGTTTTAGGATTGCGCACCAGCGGAAATCTTTATTACGGTTATTGAAGCTATTTAATATCTTGAAAAAGGTGGTTGCTGGTTTTATACAGTTCCTCCAGCTTTGCCGATTAAATGTGAGGAATGAATATCATTGTTTTACCCCAAGGAGTTACTTAGACATAGCTTCACTCTCTGGAGTCCTTCCGAAAGAGGCACACTGAAGATGCCAGCCGGGTACTGACGGGTTTTACCCTGGTGTCTCTCGCCTGTGGTGGGCTGTGTTCCATCTCATAGGCAGGGTTAGGGTTAGTATAGAACTGACATCTGGTTCATGACTAGTATGCGGGGCAGAAACCTGTTTCTTAGCTGTAGGATTTAGCAAATCTGATTTTTATGGCCATTGCTTTTTGAAATGCCCTAGAAGTTTTTAGGGGCTTCGAAAAGGAAAAGTTTATGGTGACTGCGGAAACTTCTAATGCGTGTGTATTGTTAAGAACACAGATACCTATTCTAGACTTTCTTTTTTTTATTTTTTTAAGATTTTATTCATTTAGTTTTAGAAAGAATGGAAGGAGAAAGAGAGGGAGAGAAAGAGCAATGTGTGGTTGTTTCTCATGTACCCCCCGCAAGGGGGACTTGGCCTGCAACCCAGGCATGTGCCCTGACGGAGAATTGAACCAGCAACCCTTTGGTTCGCAGTCCCATGCTCAATCCACTGAACCACACCCGCCAGGGCGGTTTTAGAGTTTCTTGATCGGAGACGTTTACATGCGTCAGGCCTTGCACCTTGCTGCCAGCTACCTCTATTGGAGTGCCTGTTTGCCGACAGGGTTATTTCTGTTTTTTACATGTGTGTTCTTTATTCTCTTTAAAAATTTTTTAAAAAACATTTTATTTGTTCATTTTTAGACAGAGGGGAAGAGGAGGAGAAAGAGAGGGAGAGAAACATCAATGTGTAATTGCCTCTCGAGTGCAGCCTCCCAGGGACCTGGCCTCCAATGCAGGCATGTGCCCTGACTGGGAATCGAACTGGTGACGCTTTGGTTTGCAGCCTGCACTATATCCACTGAGCTACACCAGTCAGGGCTGTTCTTTATTCTTTCAACTCTGTGTTCTGATTGTTGTGGGGAGGCTCTGAAATTGTGATGTTTTCTCGTGTAACTCTTGAAGAGGCCATAAAATACAGAATGAAGAGGTGTTAGCTATCTTCACTCCCATCACTGTTTGCACGTTTATAGTAGAAGTCATCTCTGTTGCAGTTGGTAGGTTTCTCAGTGAACCAAATAGTCAATGAAGCAAAGGAACTATTATGAAAAATAGCACAGGAAACCTTAAAAGCATTTTTTGTCTTAAAACATACACGCATATTTATTTACTGGTCTTGATGTAAGGCTCAGGGTCCAAGAATGGCCTTATCCTGTTCTTTCTTGGATAAGCTGTGCTCAGATGAATTTCCTACTGTGTCTATTTTGGGCTCCTTTGAAGTGGCACATGAAATTAGATACGTATGAAGCAATTTTTCAAAACTTTTTATTTTGAAATAATAATAGACTCACGGGAAGTTGCAGAGAAAGTAGACAGGTCACAGCATATTGCTCAGCCAGACTTCCCCACTTAGGTAACACTGGTTACAGCGTGAACGCCAGGAAATTGATGTGGGTGCAGCTTCATTGTTCTGTGCCATTTCTTCACTGAAGCCACCCCCACAGTGGAGAGCCAGGCTGCTCCTTCCCCACAGGGGACTCCCTCCTGCTCCGCTCTCCTTCCCCCACCACCTTCCACCCTGGTGGCCTCCAGAGCGTTCCCCATCTCTATAATCTTGTCATTTCGAGAATGTCGTATGGTATGTGACCTTTTGACACTGGCTCTGTTTACTCGGCAAAATGCCCTGGAGGTCCATCAAAATGTTGTGTATATCAATAATTCAGCTCGGACCCTTTATTTGACTGTTCTTATAACCATCAATTTGAAATGATTAAGCATAAACATTCGCTTTTAAAATTTTACTTAGGCCCTGGCTGGTATAGCTCAGTGGATTGAGCATAGGACTGCAAAGGAAAGGGTAAACAAATCTTAAAAAAAAATTAAATAAAACTTAGAATTAAGTTTATACTTTGCCACTTTATGCTTAGAAGCATCGGTAGATTAAAGATCAGTAAATGTGAACATTTTGGTGCATTCTGTTTTCAGGTTTTACAGTTCATAGATGAAATGTGGAAATAGAAGACTTTATAATTACAAGTAGCTTAATATGGGTTTATGATGACTTATGATTACTTCCATGTGTTTTCTATTCATGTTTTGGTTATATCTTTATATTTGGATCACCCTTGTTGGGGGTTTATACATTTTGTTAGTCTTTAAAATTTTTTTTTAATTATTTTATTTTTTAAGATTTTATTTATTTATTTAGGAGAGAGGGGAAGGGAGGAGAAAGAGGGAGCTAAACATCAATGTGTGGTTGCCTCTCATGCCCCCGCCACAGGGGCCTGACTCACAACCCAGGCATATGTGGCCTGACTGGGAATCGAACTGGCGACCCTTTGGTTCGAAGTCTGGCACTCAGTCCACTGAGCTACACCAGCCACTGCTATTCTTCCTTCCTTCTTTTCTGTTTTTTTTTTTTTTTTTTTTAAACAACTAGCTTTTAGCTCTGCTTTTTGGAAAAGACTGATAGTTTCAAGGGAAAGATAATGAATTTACCCTTAAATTTCTACAAGTAGGCTTTATGGAGAAGAAAATCGAGTAACATATATCAGGCTCCTAAGGAAAAAAAAAAGGTGAGCCCATGATTTTATGTTCTAGCGAAGCTGACTTTCCAGGTAAAAGGGACACACACTTATCACTGGGTGAGAACCCAGGAGATACTGTTTCTTTCCACAGGCCCTTTAAGTGCACAAAGGCCTGGTGACTCCTGACTGACTGCAGACGGACAGGAAGGCTGGTGGTGGGCAGTGCGGCTGTACTGGTGGATAGAACTAGACTGAACGAGTTTTAAATGGGAGAGAGCGAAGCATGTCCCAGCTGTATGGTTCGCAGTGTCTAATCTGGTCTCCGCATTGAAATTTTCCCTTGAGATGTACTTGTTAGCTCGAGAGAGGCCATTTTTAAGTATTCCTTTTCACTTGTCATCGTTTTCACGTTTCCCTGTCTTTGCGAGCATGTGGATCACCTCCGTCACAGAGCTTTGAATGTCCTTACCCGCCAGTCCCACCATCTCGGTCGTTGCTGCGTTTATTTCTACCGACTGATTCTGTCGTTGCTGTTGATTGATGGCCGTGGTTTGGGGCACGTGTGCATGCCTGGTCATTCCTCATGGAATGCTGGACGTTGTGAGAATTTTGTTCTTCTAAGAGCATAGTTGTGTGTGTCCCAGCCAGTTTCGCTAGAGCGGAAAATGATGGGCTCACATTTTTTTTTTTCTTGGGTGCCTTCTGTGCTGGATTTTGTTTTATTTCTTTAAAGAGCTTTAGTTTGGTCTGGCGTGAATGTAAAGCAGGGGTGTTAAACTCATTTTCACCAGCCTTGTGGTTGCCTTCAAAGGGCCGAATGTAATGTTAGGACTGTATACGTATAACTACTCCTTAACAGTTAAGCGGAGCTTGGCGCTGCCTCCGCGTAGAAACAAGGTGCTGGGCTGCATAAACCAAGGTGGAGGGCTGGAGAAAACCAGGTTGAGGGCCGGATTCGGTCCTCGGGCCCGGTGTTCACCACCTGTGGCGGAAAGTGCTGGTCAGTCTGACCTCTTCAAAGCTTGAGCATCATGCTTGTCTGGGCTGACCTAGCACGGATTGTATTAGTCTTGGGCTAATGTGTCTGCTCTGTGAAGGCCTTATCCGTAGGCTGTCGTGTGGGGAGGTCTTTCCCTGCTGGTTGGTGGAAACACCAGGTTTTCCCAGGCCGAGATCCTGGGGATTGCGCCTCCTTCCTAATGCTTCCGCCACCAGCCTTGGAGGTTTTCTCATCCTGGGCCCAATCAGCTAGAGGTTCGGGTCCCCTCTGCCCACTCCCGGGGATCAGCTTCTCTGCAGCTCCCTCCTCTCCTGTGTTCTTGTTATTCTGACCTACTTATAGCTGGTCTGTGTCCTCAACTCAGCAAAGCCTCTGGGATCAGATTGGCTTCCCATTCCCGCGCAGCAGCCCAGAGGCTGCTTTTAGGCAGCAAGCTCGGGCTGTTGTAGGCCTTACTTCCTCTGTTGCCCTGATCACAGTTCTGGGCTGCCTGTTGTTTAGGGTTTGAAACCAGGTGTTTTGATCTATTCTGTCTGGTTTTCTCCTAAGGAAGGTCATCTTTCAGAGGTAGAGGCACAGGCTTTACTAATCCACTTTTAATCTCATTGATTGGATTCTGAAATTTAGGTATTTGGAGGGTCTAGATTTTCCATGTTTTTGTTAAGAGAATTTAACTGAGATGTATTTAGGAAAATGCATCTGTTTTAAAAACTTTTAAAGATCTTTTATTTGTCTGTTTTTAGACATAGGGGAAGGGTGGGAGAAAGGGAGAGAAGCATCGATGTGTGGTTGCTTCCGGTGTGCCCCACACTGGGGACCTGGCCTGCAACCCAGGCATGTGCCCTGACTGGGAATTGAACCGGCGACCCTTTGGTTTAGCAGACCACCACTCAATCCCCTGAGCCACACCAGCCAGGGTGAAAAATGCATCTATTTTAAATGTGTCAAGTGTTTTGGCAGTTTAACTGCTACATTGTATACTGTTTTATAGTTTCCACTTCTCTGTCGAAATTTCAGTCTGATCTTTTGGTTGCTTGTGTGTATCAAACCTCGACAGCACAGCGTCTATGCTTGACTGCGTCTCCTCCTCTCTCCGGCCGGACACCCCCGCGAGCCTGTGGCCTGCCCCGCTGTGTTCAGTCTCAGTTGTATGTCACACAACAGGACATGGGTTATGGCTTCCCAGATGCCTACCCTGCAGCGAATACACTGCTTGGAAGGGGGCGGGACAGCAGGACCTAGCTCCCCATGGGGCTGAACACTCACCATGTGGCAGGGAGAGATAAAGGAACTGGCTATTTTAATTCCCGCCTTTTGCTTCCTTCCACAGACCGTTCTGTGGTTTCTTCTCGTGAACCTGGTGGAAGAACCCCTCCCGTGGCTAATGAATGTGCCGCTGAGCACCTGCTGCACTGGCGGCTGAGTGGGGGCCAGTGCAGTATCCTGGAGTCAGCGAACGTTTTCTGGAAAGGGCCGGGTAGTGAAAGTTTCTGTGAGCTGTGTGTTCTCGGTGGCAACCGCCCACCCCTGCGGTTGGCACACGAGAGCAGCCACAGACAGTAGCTAAACAATAAAACTGTATAGGCATTGAAGTTTGCACGTCGTTGTTTTCAGGTGCCACGCCATATTTTCCTTCTCTCGATTGCTTTTCAACCACTGAGAAATGTGATGGGCATCCTCAGCCTGTGTGGAGGTCATATAAAATCAGGGGTGGGCTGTAGTTTGCTGACCCCGGTAGTAACAGGCTGTGTCATGGGGCTCATGGGCTTCCTGTCTTGTTTTATGTTATTTTTGGAAAAAATTACTTTATTTCATTTTTATTTCTTTTATTGCTATGAGACAGACAGACATCACTTTGTTGTTCCACTTATTGATGCATTCCTTGGTTGATTCTTCTTTGCGCCCTAACCGGGGATCGAACCCACAGTGTTGGTGTATTGGGATGACGCTCCAACTGGCCGAGCTCCATGGCCAGGGCCAGGGCCTGGGCTCCCTATTCTGTGTTCTCCTTTCCTCTTCCTGGCTGTGCTCTGGGTTGGTGTCTGCCCAGTGCTGTCAGCACTTTAATCCATTGCTGGGGTTCTACCTTTCAGGGCCAAGTCTGTGTCTGCGTTTCTGGTTTCTGGATTCACTCTTGATCTGTTTCTATTGTCTGCTCTTTTTTTTTTTTTCATTTTTTCAACCCCTGGTCTGGCTTTACCTGTTACTATTTTGGAATTCCACATTGTACGTAAAAACCTGTGATCATTTGAGGCTCCGGGTAGCAGCAGGCTCCTCCGGAGAGGATTACTGAGTTAGCGGCACCAGCACTGCCAGGTCACTGTGGAGCTGCTGGGAACTGAGATGATGCAAAACTGAGCGCCTTCCCTTGGGGGGTGGGATCTGCCTGCTTCCACCTCACCTGTACCTGTGGCCCTCTGAGGTGCCTCTCCGAGCACCTTGCCAGTCTCAGTCCCTCATCCCACTCCTCACTATGGCCTAGGGATGCTGGCTGCGGCCTGTCTCAGCAGCTGTGATGATGGTTGAGTCGATGGGCTCTGGACCCCCGCCCGGGATGCGCCTTGGGCTCTCTGAGCTTCATCTCCTCCGCTCTGGAGTCTTGGACTTGCTCTTCCTCTCCAGCTCCCTGTCTGTGGACAGATGCACTTCACGTTTCTGCCTGACCTTCCCAGTTGCTCTTGAAGTTCATTCTTCAGATTTCTGGGAATTGCTATGCTGTCCTGTGTGTAGTAGGTGCTTGCTTGGTATTTTTCTGCAGGGCTTAAAAAAAAAAAAGGCAGATAACCTTTGTTTTAGTCATCTGAAAATATTTGAACAGACAACATTTCAGGCATATTTGAAAGATAGGGGAAATAAACATTTTCTTACCTGTATGGTGATCAGATTTCATTTACTGACTTGGCCAGTTCTATTTTCAGTGATACTGCGTAACTGCACAGTTGTGAAGCGGTCATTTTAATGGAGATCTTAAGGGTTGCCTTGCCCGATCTTTTCTGGTGTTCAGGTGTTGGCAGCACCCATGTGGGGGACCTGGTGGCCCTCCAGGCCTCCTCCCTACACCCATGGGTGTGCACAGTGGCGTTGGTGAGAAAGAACAAGCTTAGGAGTTAGGCCTCTCCCCCAGTCCTGCCCCAACTGCCTTGGTGTTGGGTGGTCTGGGACATGTCCTTGAACCTCTGTTCACTCTGCCTCAAACGTGGGCCTGTCGGGACTGCCCCACCAGCCTGCTGGCTTCTTTTCAGGACTCTGCCTTTACCCGCTCTGCCCTTTTAAAGGCAGAAGTGAGGTAGGAATGAGCAACATGGAAGAGGCTCCAAGGATGGAATAGGGCCAATTATAAGTCTCTGGATATTGTACAAAAAAAGGTAAAGAAAATGTAAAACTTCTCTTACCACCCATTGGGAAGTTTTGTGCAAATTAACTACAAATGAAGACTAAGTATAGACTATTGTATAAACACTCTTTAAAAAAAATTATTTATTTTTAGAGAGGGGAAGCGGAGAAAGAGAGGGAGGAAAACATCGGTGTGAGAGAGAAACACCGATTGGTTACTTATATGCCACTGACCAGGGACCAAGCCCACAACCCAGGCCTGTGCCCTGACCGGGAATTGAACACTCGACCCCTCACTTTGCAAGAGGATGCCCAACCAACTGATCCACACCGGTCAGGGCTGCACAGATACTCTGAAATGGACAAATTGAAGTGATTTTCATTCTCTGTGCAGGCTGTTCTTACAATGCCGTGGTTATTTTCCCATTTTCCCGGGCATCCTCGCTTCCTTCCCAGTGCCCTGGGATGTTCCCCCAGGGGCTTCATTTCATCTGTGTCTTCCACGGTCTGGCTCTTTCCAGCCCTCCTCGGGGATGCTTGCTTCGTTGCCTCAGTAACGTTCCTCCTTCGTCCAATCCTGTCCAGTGACCCAACCTTGTACTTTGGGTGGTGGTCACTGGACCTGTGGCTCATTCACATCTTCGGGTCCTCAGTTCTCGGGAGGCTCCTCCCAGCATGTGTCCCTGCAGATGTCCGGTCCCCACCTTCCACGTCGCTGCCCTGCCCCTCACCCTCCTGACACCACCCAAGTGATGAAGAGTGGTCCGTGGCAGTAGCTCTTCTTTCCACGTGAACTTCCTCCTGGGCTTCTTCTTTTTTTTTTATACTTTATTTTATTGATTATGCTGTTACAGTTGCCCCATTTTCCCCCTTCGCTCCCCTCCACCCTGCCCACCCCCTCCCACCCACATTCCCCCCTTTAGCTCATGTCCATGTGTCATAAGTTCTTTAGTGTCTACATTTCCCATACTATTCTTGCCCTCCCCCTGTCTATTTTCTACCTATTGTCTATGCTACTTATTCTCTATATCTTTTCCCCC
>PVIA01013947.1:0-29328 GCA_004024845.1 Tonatia bakeri
GGGGCAGAGCTCTTACTAGGAAGCAGGTCCCCATCTAATATTAAGAGCTACCAAAGGGAACGAGGCAAGCACATTCATTTGCCGGGTATTAATAGAGCCACAGCCTGCATGTACCGGGTGCATGCTGTCCTCAGAGTTGATGCGTGTCGCCCGGGACTCAGAGTACAAGTGGAATTTTCCTGTTAGCAGGCAGAGGCGAGGGTAATTTTCCCAACTAATTTAAAACAGAGCTGTTCCTGTAAATTGCAGTGATTCAAGTCCATTTGCAGAGGCGGACAACCCAGGGGTCTGTGGCTGTCACCTAAGCTCGCCTGAGCACTGAATGTTAAGTCCTCATTTCCTGGCCCCGGGTCGCTCCAGAGAAATGGGAAGGCCGAAGCAGGGTTCCTGGGAGCTTCTGAGCGAGCGGCAGCCACCCCCAGAGCAGGGCCTGCAGGGGTTACCACCCCACTGGGCACCAGCCCTCATGTTTGAACCTTCCAGGACGTGCTCTTTCATCCACGTGGTGCCTGGCTTCTCGTGATTTCTCACCAGCTGTCTGTTCACCCGCTGGGCCCTCTGATGTTACATGAGGCAAAGTGAAGCCAGGCGAGGGGAAGAGCCCCGTGTGTTTAATGAGGGTCTGGCTGGACCTTACAATGCAGGCGGCTTCTTCACATTCCTTTTTCTTCATTTAATCCTCACTGGAGGATACGTCTTTTAATTTATTTTAGAGAGAGGAAGGGGGCGGGGGAGAGAGAGAAAGAGAGAGGGGGGAGAGAGAGAGAGAGAAACATTGATCAGCTGCCTCCCATACATGCCCTGACCAGGGATGGAACCCGAAACCTTTTGGTGCACGGAGGATGCTCTGACCAACTGAGCCACCTGGACAGGCTCATCACAGTCCTTTTCAAAGAAGTTCCTCTGCAGCTCCCTCGGGAATCCACAAAGTGACACTGAGCCAGAACCGCCCCATTTCACACACATGGGATCTCTCTGCTGCCCAGGGTTAGCAAGTAGGTGGAAGCCTTTTCCCCAGGGGTTTAAAAATAACTGATTTATAATGCTCCCACGCCAAATTAATGACAGGAAATTGAGACTAGACGTTTCCATCAGGGCAGGGCCTGACACATCTGTCTGTCTGTCTGTCTGTCTGTCAGCACAGGAGAGAAGAGGGCCCCTGTGCTCTTTGGAGCCCTGCTACCGAGCCCATTTCAGAGAAGCTGTCAGGTTCCCCTGCCTGGCACCTGCCACCCCATTGAGGGCCCTCTCTCCCTGACAGTTACTGTGGATTTCCGACGGAGTTCCTCCAGGGACAGCTGTTGCAGGTGGTGAAGACACAGCCTCTGGACCGGAAGCCAAGGCTCCAGTCCCGGATCCAGCGCTGCTGGTTGTGTGATCTTAGCTCAGTTTCTTGTTTTCTACGCCTCCATTCACCCAGAGGTGCTACTGTATTTCCCACTCTGCACCTCTGTCTCCCGTGAGCACTAAATGAGATGATGCCAGAGTTTTTAGAGCAGCACCAGCCCAGGGAAATGCCCCACCACACCGAACTGTCGTCATGGTTTCCTCGTCTGTCTCCTGCATGCAGCTATGGGTGGGCAGAGCCCAAGTCCATCTCAGTTTTGGTCCCCAGCACTCAGCTCAGTGCTGGGCACCTACAGCAGGTGCTCTGTTCAGGTTTGCTGGTGCATGGACGGGGCGAGTGAATGACCTACAGACAGGCTTCTGGAAGCCGAGCTCTGTGGCCCACCTTGGCCCTTGCATTGCAAGGCCACTGGCAACACTGAGGAAGGAGGATGGAGAAAAGGCTCATAGCCCCAGCTCTCCATCACCTCTGTTAGGTAGACATGTCCCTTGTCTACTCTGTGATAGTCCGAGAACCATCTTTTTGCCACAGTCACAAGCATTTTCCCCTAGGTAAAAATTGTCTATATTTATGATCGAGAAAGTGAACTAGGTAGTGAGCTCTAAGGTTGAAGCTATCTCATTGAAAGCACGGTTCTACAGGACTTGTGTTCTAATGGTGTAAATTGCTGCAGATACAGCCATAAGCAAAAAGAACTAGTAGAGAAACATATATGTGTAGTAAAAATATAAACAGATGCATGGGCCATGTGACCTCAGGACTCTGGGTCAAGGCTACCTCCCGGGGATGACAAGGGATACTGATGAGAGTAGATGGAGGGCACCCACTGCATGGGTGATGTTTTCTTAAGCCAGGTGGTGACACCTAAGGGTTTGTGTATCATTTTTATACTCACTGTGTTTCAAATATTTAATAAATCCAAAGCGATGGCTGGAAATCATGAAGGCAGTTCAGAAAACAAACACAAACGGCCAATCAATCAGCACAGGACAAGATGTTAAAGTTGGGGGTGGGGAGAGAGAGCTTGAGACAGAGATAGACACAGAGATAGGGAGAGGGAGAGAGAGACCAAGCAGGAAGAAACCCTAGCCCAGGCAGATAAGGGCTCCACCAACACGAGGAGGCAGCTCCTCGGGGCCAGCTGGCCCTCTTCTCGCTCTTCTGGAGGGACCAGCGTGCAGGCGATGAGTCAGAGCCACACACTTCGCCTCTCGCTCCTGACACTAAAAACAGAGTAGGGGATTAAAAAGGCTTTCCTAGGAGTGCTTCTGAGCTTCACTTGTCTTCTCTGAGGGAGGAGGGGGAAAAAGCAAAGTTTCGGCTGTGAAATTATTTCTAGCCCTTATGCCCAACACAGTCTGGTCTGGGGGAAGTCAGACCATACTGTATTATTCTAGCGGCCAGTTTTCTGGGGTTGGTTCCCCCGCATCTGCTCCACGGGCTTTAAAACACAGAGACCATTTGAGAAGGTGTTTGTCAGTGTAGAAGTCCCTGAGCTTATACCAGATGCACATAGAAAAGAGGAACTATTTTAAATTGGCTCTCATTTTTTTTTCCTGAATCTTGTCAAATTGGCTAATTAGAGATGATTTAAGAATTTGTAGTTGGCTTATTACACAAGAAGTAAAAATGTTAAACCTGGAGAAACATGGGGTTGCGTAGGCTCATGCTTCCATTTTCCAGGTAAGTTAAGGCCAGAGAGGTTAAGTGGCCTGATCAGTGGGCGGTGGCAGGGCTGCTCCGGGGACCTGGGTCTCCTGGCTGGACACTTCATAGCCTTCCCTTCCATGGGCCTTCCTCAGAGGATTCCCATCTGCAGAGCCTCCCAGGTTCCTCTGCCAGGGACTTGAGGACACTGTGGCGTCCCCATGTGTGGCACGACCACGTCCCGCTTCCTTCTCCTGGCTGCGTGCACCTGACATACCTACTCCGAGGCGGATCCGGGGGTGAGGTGGCCAATGCCAGCGTTGGAAAGGCACCCTGGGTGTGGTTCACCCTCCTCAGCAGTCATCTCTGCAATAACGACCTTCTGAACGTCAGATTACGTAGCTAATAAAAGTAAGAGGTATGTTCCAATATGCCAACGTTGACAACTCTGAGGTTCCTGTCACCTAATCCAACGTGGATTTTTATCCACCGTTGGGTCTGCCTCAGGCAGAGCTGCTCTTCTGTTCCCCATCTGCTGTTCCTACCAGATTTCTCAGGCTGTATTACAATGACCTAACTTGTATGTTCTCTCCCCATAGGCCTGTGAGCAACTGTGTGCAACTCCAGGACAGGACCTCTTAGCCCACAGAACCTCCAGCGTGTAGAACACTGCTCGGCCTCCAGTAGTTGCTGGAACCAAAGGATGGCCGGCTGGGTCTCAGAGGACAGGACCGTGTGGGCCAAACAGGCATGCCAATGAATTTCACACTCGCCAAACAAAAGGCCACTTGTAGTCAGGGACACTGTGTGAACTGTCATCTAATGGAGCACCTTGGAATGAAAAGGGGCCCTGTTAGCAATTACAATGGGACAATGGGTGTCCATCGAGACCATTCTGAGCGAACTGCAGTGTGTGGCCATCCTTCCTGTAACCTAGTTTGCCTCTGGAAATTACGCTCAAGAAGAAAAAAAAGATTCTTTTAGTAAATGCATGAACCAAAACCACTAAGAGAGGTCTGCTGAACAAAACAAGCACATCCTATCAAAATGTATTAGACAGGTCAGGGATCATCAGCCAGACTGCCCATCCCCTTTTCATTGTTGCTACAGATTATCATGTGACTCTACCCTGTGGCTACAATTGGTGGGCCTAAGTGGTCACCTGACCTAAGGTGGCCCAATCAACGTTCTTTCCTGGAGATTCTGGGGCTGGAACTGAAAGCAGTGGCCTGTCTTCGGGTGCTGGAGGCAGACTTAGGGCTCGTGGTAGTCCTGCCCCCACCAGTGGGCATGCGGTGCGCAGACAGCAAGAGCAGCAGAAGGGAGTGACAGAGGTGGGGCCCCGCCAGCCCAGCCCCGACGTTCCAAGGGCCTGGAGCAAAAGCACAGCTAGAAGCCGACACACCATACGTTCGAACACTGGGAAGTTATAAATCCATCGCCAAACACGATGTGTTCTGTTCTTCCACCTATCTTAACACATTTCACAACAATAAAAGGGGCTAAATACGTGTGAGGCCATAGGTTGGTTTTATGTTTTGCAAAGCTGGCAAAAAGGAATGACAACTGGATTTAATCCTTCTCACACACATCTGGGTGTTCTCATGGGCTTTGAAGTCTGCCTGAGTAATAAAGAAATACATGACTCACAAGTCATTAATTCCATAAAATTATCCTTCTTGATTTCATTTCAGCCAAATCACTCATGTTGTTATAGTTGGGGTTTTCACTTAATCTGTGCTTTACTAATGATCCAAAGGATTAAAAAGTAAGATATAATTATAGTCAACATATACAAAACTTGAATATATTTTCACAAAATATAAAGTAAATGTAAAAATGTTTTAAACTTAAATTGTTTCTGAAAACATTTTTATTCTAAGTGACATTATCTAATAAAATCAAAGACAATATACAAATTATAATTTACAGATATCAAACTTAAAACAAGACTTCTTTAAATAAAGCTGAATTTTTTATTTCATTTTAAAATATAATTTCAAGTTTCACATATAAAAGTTTGCAATTCTAGCATTCAGTGTCCACCCAGTTGCCAGTGTAAAGAAAGAACTGTATGTTGTTACGATTTCTCGGGTAACTGCTCAAAGAATAGGAAAAAAGTATATAGTTTCCAAAATCCTGGTGAGGAAAAACAATAATTACAAAAACCACTAGCTCAAAAGAATAGAGAAGGAAGAAAAGAGAAGAAAAACTGGAATAAACAGGAAAAAAATCAAGAGTACAAAAATAAGGTGGTGTAGCTAGGTAATGTCAGATGGAATAGACAGACTAAGGCAAAAACCATTAAGAGATACAGGGATACTTTATATTGAAAAACGTTCAATTTACTAGTAAGATAACTCCAATTTTATATGTACATTGTCTCAAAGTCTACAAAGCAAAATCCGACAGAAGTACAAGTTAGACACAGACTTACCTATCTTAACAATGGCCGCATGCAGCCGTCACGCACGCCCACCAGTCAGGAGGGCCTTTGGAGTCGGAACACAGTGGGAAGGACCCTAGCGCTACTGGGAAGAGAAACCTCACTCTGTTCAAGTTGCCGCACTCTTAGCCGCATGACGGGGGGAGTCGGACAAGATGGCTTTCCTCTGGCGCATTGTGATTGCTCAGAAACTTTTAAAAATGTTTGGGAATAATCTCAATACCTCCTGGTCACGTCATGTGACCAGCACAGGCCTGATGGGGAGTGGGGGCTGCAGCCGTGCTACCACACGCGTGTTCGCCACCTGAGGGCATCAGCCGCCCTGACTGGGGGCGGGGGGAGGCCGGAGGAGACACGGAGAGGAATCAGATGGGCAAGTAGCATGGGGACAGATGGGTGAAGATTGTTGGCAAGAGCCACGACTGTACCAGTAAGGAAAGGCACGTAAGAGGCAGGTGTTCGCAGCAATACACTCTTCACATCACAAACAGAAATGTAATGTCCATTGTTACGAAAAAAGAATTTTTGAAAAAAAATTGTTTGGGTCAATTTTTGGGAAAATCTGCTCTAAGTAAAACTTGATAAATATTGATGTAGGCACACATACGTATATTTATAGGAGCTTCTGGGTGCTGGATGCAAGTCCTAACAGTGTGTTGGGTTTGTGACAATTCACCCACAACATGCATACCGGCGTGTGCATTTTTGTATGTACAATACGCCTGCACAACCCGCACAGGCCAGACCACCTCTGGCCTGTGGTTTACACGCATGAGTGTTTCATTCTGAGAAGCAGTAGCCGGAGGGGGACGTACAAAGAGGAAGGGGGAGAACAAGGAAGGGGCTATTCAGCTGAGAACAGGCAGGCCTGTAGGGGGCGCTGCTAGGAGTTTTTGTGCAAGAGGACTGACCCAACTGTTTACTGAGGCCCACCACAGCCCATCAGCCCCGCCCATGTGACCTCTGGCAGCCTCTCATCTTTTTGTCTGGTTCCACCAATACAAATCGCAGGAGCTCGCCTAGGGGGCCTGAGAATGCTGTAAGTTCTCAAGTGCTGTAAGCGCTGAAAGGCACATATAGAAAACATGTTTGAGAACACATTTCAAACACGATAACTGGTTCCCCCACTCGTGTTATCCTTTCATGTTGCATGTATGCATTACTTCACGCCTTTGAAGTGGGATGGACAGTTAACAAGCACATACAGGGCCCGGCAGGAGTAAGGTCTGCCTGAGTGTGGTTGGCAGGGTAATGCTACGGGTGTGATAATTTATAGTTTTAATTTGAACATTTTCATCTAAGATGTCCTGTGGTGTGCTTGAGTGTGATATTGTTATGTTACAGAATTACATGCTTATGATTTTGTAATAAAAAGGGGGAGTTATTTGTACCAGACCCTGGATTTACATGAAGCAGAAGGTGCTACATTCACTTCAAAAGTAACTTCTACACCGAAGCAGTAATTTAGGAGTTGGTTCACGTGTCCAGATTGTTCTAGACCCATTGAGCCTACTAAATGAAAGACTGACTCGGAATCCACATTTGGACAGAGACGTATTGTTTTAAATTCGGATCTAGGAAGCGACAGTTCTGTCTCAGCGGAGGTCATCGGAAGCCTTGACAAATGTGTTCGTTCTTAGGGGCCTCCAGACTTGCACAGAAGAACAGGCCATTTTTCTGGCCCCTGATGGATGGTGACCGGGACACCCTCTACTGCCAGAGTGGCATTTCCACCTGGCAGGTGGCCGGAAGCCATGGGTCCACTTGACGGCATGCTGTCTGCCAGACTGACTTAGCAAGTGGAGGACTCTGGGGTTAAGGCCCAGGTGCCGGAGCGACTCCCACTGGCCCACCACCTCCCCTGCCCACTGCGTGCTGACATCTGCATGGCCAGCTTGTGTGCAGTGTTCAAGGCTGTGACGGATAAGTCACTCCCCACCCATCAGAGCCACCAAAGTGGGAAGCACTCTAGTGCCCTCCTACCAGGGCTCCTGAGAGGACTGAATGAAGTAATACTGCACAGCACTTAGAAAAATGCCAATAGGTGTTCAAAACACGTTTGCTCTGAAAGGGCAGCGCTCCCCGGGAGAGATGGTGGCAGGCCTGGTAGAGAGGGCTCCAGCCCAGAGTGGCCTGGAGCAGAGAGGAGCAGGGGTGCCCAGTGGGCAGCCAGGGGCCCTGGAGTATTGAGGGCCTGGCGGATGGGAAAGGGCCGGCAGCATGGGCAGTGTGCGTGCTCTGTTGAACAGCGCCCCCACCAGGAGAGGAGCCTGGTGGCTACTTGTGCATGCAGCAGGGACAGCAACTTGGGCACCCAGGGCTGCAGGCAGCTGAGAGACCAAGCTCAGGGAGTCGGGCCATCCCCTAAAGGGGAAGGGGGCCTGTGTGACCAGGAAGTGAAGTCTGTTCAAAACTGGAAATGCCTGGATCATGGTGACCTGGCACAGGTGAAATATTTTCTTACCGGTAGAAATCAGAGCTTGTAAACTAAGTTGTATCCAATCACAGTGGTATAATTCGTTTCCGATACACGTGCCTACCCAACTTACATGGACCTTCATAACTCATAACCCAGATGTCTTCCCTGGGCTGCCCTCCGAAACCTGGGCTCCCACTTAAAACCCCAGGACCCCGCTCTGACCTCTGTCCGACACGGAGGTGCATAAGGGGCTCTGTGTGCAACTCTGCCCCACAGAACGTCCTGCCCAGTGGGAAGGCGCCTGGAACGTGGTGAGTGGCCCGAGGAACAAGCATTTGCATTCATTCAAGTTTAATTAATTTAAATTTAAATACCTTGGGATGGGGGTTGCCAGCAGTGGTGGGTAGACGTGAACCCACCTGGGGTGTTGTAGAGGCAGCCTGGACCAGATCTCATGAGACACTGAGTGGTGGCGATCTATGGACTAGGGGAGTGCTGACTCGGACCCCACCCAGGTTGCTGGCCAGAGCTGCTGGCTGGAGGATGACATTTCTGAGACAGGGAACAGCGGGGGAACGCGTGGACTCTGCAGCAAGGAAATAGCAGCTCCGCTACAGACACCTTAGGGTGCGTCCGCGCATACGGCCCCCTTTCCTGGTCTGCACACCCCAGGTTTCTCTAGGTGAGTCCGCCAATCTCTGTTCTGGTCCGTACGAATCTTACTTCCAAATATTGGAAGGTAAGTATTAGAGAGTTGGAGGTTGGTTTCCTGCCCCTCACACCCTTGCTACACAAAAAGTTCCTAGTTTACTAGCAAGTCTTATCCTAGAGGGTCTTTTTTCAGTCCTCTGAAAGGTGGAATGTCTGGATTCATAGGAGCAACCTTACAAATAGGGCTAAACTTCACTACTCTGACAAGCCCGTAACGTGAAGTTCGTGACACTGAGCAGCAGAACATGATTCGGGGTCGTGTCCATGGAAAAACCCCAAAGCCTACTCACGGACTCTCTAGGCTGCGCGGTCCCATGTAATAGCCACTAACTCCATGTGGCTAGCTACAGTTAATCAGATTCAAACCAAATCAGGAACTCAGCTGCTCGGTCACACTAGCCCCATTTCGAGTGGTCAGGAGCCACCGGTGGCAGGTGGTGGCTACCACACTGGAAAGGCAGATATAAGACAGTCCCGTCATCACAGAAAGTTCTAGTAGACTGTGTCCAGTTGACTGTACGGTTCCTGTGGGAAGCTGATGGTACGAAAGGAGGAGCGTGTGGCCAGGGCGTGTGGGTGAGAGGGAGGTGGTAGGAGGGGAGGCTGTAGAAGCAGAGGCCACGTCCGGTGGGCAGTGGGAGGCTGTGGGGGTTCAAGCACAGCAGCAGCCTTCAGACAAGTCAGAGACAATGGTGGCCGTGGTCCCAGGGAGGTGACAGTGGACTTGGGGTGGGGGAATCGGGGGAGCTAAGGAAAGGGAAGTGACAGGGGTGGTGCTTTGTAGGAGGGAAGAGAAGAGCCGGCTAAGGGCGCCCACCCCGCCTTGCTCTACCGTCCTGCTGAGCACATGGGAGGCAGCCCCCCCACCATTTCAGGGTCTCCAGATGGACGGACCAGTTGGGTCAGGACTTGAGAGCACAGACAAACGCAGCAGACACAAGGAGGCCCACGTGGCACAGTGCTAAGTTTTCTAAGTCTCGAGAAGATCCTGAGGATGGGATCTTTGGTCTCCCCAAACTGTGGGGGCAGGGCAGGCCCTGGGGTCAGAGAGGACCAGCTGGAACCCTAGCACCCGGCTTCAACAGCCGGGTGACCCTGGAGAGTCACTAATGTCCCAGAGCCTCCGCTCACTCGCCTGCGGCCCTCGTCTCGGGAGAGCACAGACCGTGGGTGGAATCTGTCTGTGAAATGAGGCGTGCCCGACCATGTAATCACTCTCCCCTCCGCCTCCACTGGCTGTCAGCGGACAGAAGGGCACGAGCCACATCTTGGTGGCTGCTGGGAAGCCCGCGCCAGTGCCCAGAGCAATGTCTGTCCAAAGGGCGA
Source organism: Tonatia bakeri (assembly GCA_004024845.1). NCBI lineage: Eukaryota > Metazoa > Chordata > Mammalia > Chiroptera > Phyllostomidae > Tonatia > Tonatia bakeri. The sequence goes on from PVIA01013947.1 coordinate 9,898, forward strand.
GTCCCCCCTGATCGAACGCCAGGAGCCGCGCAGATAACCCGCTAACGCCCAGCGGTGTTAACTCCCGGAGCGGAGGCACCTCGCTGTGTCGTCCTGCAATGCTGTGCCAGAGTCCGCCCCGCAAACTAAACATCAGAGAGCAGTGAATAGTTTGACTCTTAAAAAAAAAAATCAAAGAAAAACGAAACCGATTTAAAAATGGCAATAGTTTAATGATCCCATTTTACTCACGGTCATTTACCCTGTCTCAAAGGAACCATCAGTCGTTTTCTGAGTGTTCTCATACCTGAAAGTGAAACTAGTTCACAGAATAAAAACATACATAATCCAGTGTCAAAATCCGGTGATTTAGAGAAATCACCCCTGTTTATTTTTTCCAATGAAAAGAAAAAGAACACGGTTCAGTAATTCAGTGTCTGGGTCACTGGCAAATACTGTCTGCACCACTGGCCACAGCACTCCTGGCTGTGAGCTCCTCGGCGGCCCTTGTGGATGGCACAGCCCTTCCACGGCTCGAAGACAGCGGAGAGCCCACACGCAAAGGTCATGCGAGTTGAAAACAAGACGCCCAGCACCATGTGCACGAAACAGAAATCTTGGGAAAAAATGTAGATCTTGAAAGGAATGGAAATACTGCTGTTGTTGGGTTTTTCCCTTTTAATGATTGATTTTTGGTTTCTTGAGTCAACTTTCTTGCTGTAAGGAGGGAGCTGTATGACTTTGTATGGAAACCGACAGGCCACGGGCTAACGAACACTCCTTTGCTCCCAGACATACAGCCTTTCCCCCAAAAACCCTCTTCCATGATTGTTGTTGTGGTTCAGAAAGGAAAGACAATGATTTCAAGTATTCAATTCCTATCAAAAGTTGGTATCAAAAGTAATAAAGGACCTAATTTCTTTGCAATTCCACATTTTAAAAATAACTTAAGAAGCTAGAGGTCCGGCCCTTTCCTTGTATAAATACTGTGGCGTGACTAGAGTTTCTTAAGACAGCGCGGCGAGGAGTCGGCGTTCAGAGCCTCGATCACGGACCGCAGCGTCGGGAACGTCTCCGAGACGGCCGGGAGGGTCTTGTAAGAAGGTGAGATACTGAAAGAGAAACACAAAGACGGGGTGTGAACAGTAACACGACTTTACAAAAAAGGCAGAGCTGATGTTATGTTTATTCCTATTACAATATCCGCTTCCCAACACCCCGTCAATAACGCCAGACAATCATTACAAGAAGGAGGAGGTGCTGTGAATGGGACAGACCCTTCTGGGCAGGGGGCTGAGGCACCAGAAGGCTCGTGCGTGAGCCGCTCGGAACTTCAACCGGAGTCTCCGGGGAAGTACGAAGCTCTGGTTTCCAGGTGACTGTTACGCACACATGTCGTGGTGGCATGCGCGCTGCACCAGAATCAGGAGACACGGGTTTCGGGGCATTTCGTGTCCCTTACTAGCTGTCGTCATTTCCCCCCAGTCGTCCCCTCCCTGACCTGGAGCCACAGGGACGGCGCTAACTCGCGGGGCTGCTGTGGGCACGCGCTGCGAGAACGCAGTCAAAGGGCGTGGGAAAGTAGTAACTGCATAAGGTCAGTTGCTCGTGTTACTTTTCCCTTTAAAAACGGTTGAAAGATTAACACTGTAACACTGTGTAAGAAACAGGAGGGAGAGCTCCGACCTTAGGGCCATTCTACTAAACCACGTGTCCAGCAGAAAACCTGAAACAAGAATGTACTGGGAAAAGGCGTAACTGTTAGGATTTTTATTACAATGCTAATGGAACGCTCCAGATTGAAGAAGAGTGTGCCACAGACATGAACTTCTCCGTTTTAAACAGCACACATCTCCCAGCAATTCTTACAGTGGCCGCTGCGTCAGTCAGACTGATGGGAAGGCCACACTGCTGGTGGTTCCAGATAGAAACCACGGAGAAGGAGCAGGGCCCGACAAGACCAAACAGTGAGACATGCTTCTGCTTCGTTAGCTACTGAAGCGTCGTGTGCTTCTTCCCGTCCACGCTGACCCTCCTCCTCGGGGCTTCCAGACACCTGAGCCAAGGAGGCCAGAGTCGCCACACAGCTGGCCTGGCTGCACCAGGTGATTTCTGGCTCAGGTTCCCTGACTCACACGCACCCTCACCTGAATCAGAACAAAGTGCCACCTTCTCTGAATCAAGAGAGCAGTGAAGGTGCAGCCAGAAAGGCAGAGCACAGCCCCCGGGAGCGGGGAGCCTGGGAGGGCTCAGCTCAGTTTTCGGATCCACTCGTGGTGCTGTCCCCCAGGCTTCGGGACGCATGGTGAGCCAGCCAGGAGAGACAGGTGTCTGATCACATCTCTAAGACACCTGTGACTTTCTGTCGTCCACTAAAGAGGGTCTTTATTTTTTATTCATTATTCATTTCCATCCACCTACTCACCCTTTAGGGGATCATACACAACAGCCAAACCTTTTCTCCTTTAAATTCACTGTACACCAGGAACTCATGGAAAAGAGTACTATCCCGGTTTCTGCAGCAGCCCCCAAAGTAGCAGGCGGTCCCTTTTCTCCCTCTCAGCTGCAATATCCTTCTGTTGACCCTCATCAAATGCTGACCTTTTCAAGTTCATCCAGCTTCTGGCTATTTTGCTGAAGGCCTCTGAACCAGGGGCTGTCATAGCTTCAAAGTCAACTAGCTGCAAAAGAGAGACATTGAGGAGCGTGAGCAAATGGGGAGGAGAAAGGCTCTCGCGGGCATCTGTTCAGCCCTCGGATCTTCCCACGAAACCCGCAGACTGGGGTTTAAACACAGCCAGTCATTCCCCGACCCAGGGCCAACCTACCTTCCCTTTGGGAATTTTCCCTGCCACTTCTTTTCCGCTTGCCATCAGCGCTCCCACAATCACCGAATAGGCGATCACACTGTCAACAAAGAAGCATCGCCCGTCAGTCCAACTGCAAACAGCTGCCGAGTGCGCCATGGATTTCCCCTCGCAATAGAGGAAATTTTCTTTCTTTTAAGAATCTTTGGACATTCAACGTAAGAATTACTTTCATTTGGTTTAAAAAGTGTTTACTAATTTCCTACTAAATATATATATTCATATATAAGTATATACTTATAAATAAATACTTATTTTATATATATATATATATATATATATACTTATTTAAGAATAAATGTGACCAAATGTATTCTTTTACTAAGGGAAAGAGTGCTTATTTTAATTAGGACATTTCTTCCCATTTAGTGTTTAAATTCTTGTGAAACAGCGAATTAGAAAACGTGTTTATATTTTTAACAACTTCACGAAGCTTGGTTCTAAAATGCATGCCTGGGATACACTGTGCAAACACAGATTAATCCTATCATTGGAGCATGAGAACTCACTGGCCCTCAAAGCAGCGGAGTACATCCCCGAAGGCGCTGGCAGACGGCCTGAAAGCTGATCCGTGGTGTCTGTGCCCCTCCCGGCTCAGGCAGACCCGCTCGGATCCTGACAGCTGCACTACATGCCGACAGCGCCCTGGGCCAGGCGCCCCAGGACGCAGATAACCAGGATGGGGCTCCATCTCTGACAGGGAAGGGCAGCCCACGGGCAGTGAGGCCCACTGGGGAAGGCCCACAGAGGCCAGGGAGGAGTCACCGCCCCTTCCAGGGCCTGGGGCAGGGTGAAGGAGGCAGAGGAGCAGGCGGGCGCAGGCTGGCACCAAGGGAGCAGCACAGGTGGGAGCATGAAGATGGGAGGAGAGGCAGGGAGGGGTGGCAGGGAGAGGACCCTCAGAAGTTCCACAGGGCAGGTAAAGGAGGGAGGTGACAGAGCCAGCATAAACCAGGGAGGGACAGGGACAGGCCCGGGCATGATGCCACCACGTTTGCACTGGAGCCAACAGGCGTGCAGAACCGGGGGGCACAGAGCGGGGAAGCAGCAAGACGAGTGAGCAAGGCCGTGTCGGGAAAGGACAAGGGTCTGTGTCATGGCTGTGGCTGTGGGCATAAGGAAGAGAGAACTGGGGGTCAGGAGGTGGAACCAGCAGGGTTTGGGGACTGAACAGAAGTGGGAATGGAGGGTGACTGGAGCTCGGCTTCCTTCACATGTCATACAGGAGCCTGGAACGGCTGAGGACAGTGACCACCGCTGGGCGTGTGCACAGGGCCGGCCTGTAGGTGGCGCTGTGGACAGGTCTGATGCGCAGCACTGCTCAGAGGACCCGGCCAGTCACAGTCACAGTTGGCCCATACTGCAATATTCATGCTCCTATTTTGTTTCGATGCCTTTTTAATATTATAATGAAATTTACTACCACATTTAGAAGAGTTTTAAAGTATTAATAAAGATGAGCAAGTAATTATTTCAGCAAAAACATCTTAAATCTAAGTATGTGCTAGCCACAGTCACCGAAGTGGTTTGCTGTGCACGGTGTCGGGTGAAGAACAGAAAGGAAGCCCTGCGGATGTCTCCCCGTGTCATCGACATCCAACCCACTCCTGGCAGGCTTGTAAGAAGCCAGAATTTGCTCACAGTAATAAAAACACCATGGGGGAGTTGGTGGTGCAAAAGTGTAAAACATTAGGGCTAAAGGCCAATGAACGGCCCGACCCTGGGGGAGGGGGAGAAGAGGGCAGGGTGATGGTTGGTGGGGGGAGCATTGCCAAGGAGGCGCAGGGAGCGTGGTGCCCACGCACAGCAGCCTTCAGTGATCGCCATGTATGAGTGAGCCCGTGCCCACAGTACTCGGGCACACGACATAGGAACCCTCTCACACTCCCATTGCTGGTCTGCCAGATCAGGGAAACGTGTTGGGGTGGAGTTTGAAAAAAACCAAAGGGGACCTCTTGTCACTGCTTGGGGCACGTCTGCACACACACCCACAGCAGGAAGTGTAAGCAAAAAAGAACACATTTCTCAACGTAAAACCTTCTGAATTACAGGACATCACTCACCTGGATCCTCGTGAGAGTGGCATCAAATTATAAAAGTAATAAACTAAGGATAAGATTAAGTTGCAAACAGCGTCAGCCTCCTAGAAAAAGAAGACACATGCTCGTGAACTGAAACCAGATGACACACCCCAGCAGGTTTCTATCAGGGGGCAGGACACAGAGCGCCGTTTCACCAGGAAGGGGATTCTTCCACTGCTCTCCCACTCCTGAATGCCTGATGCTCTTTTGCACAGTTCTGCTAGTAAAAGGGGACACACAGTCCAGTTCAGAGCAGTGTCCTCCCAGCTGTTCTGAAAACTGCAAACTTTTCTGATAAACGCCGACACCTCAGTCTCCTTTAACGTTACTTGTGATGCCAAAACATACGTGGAGATTAAAATAAAACAAAGCACTTACTGATACCGATTATGCTTTCTACAAGCCTCCCTACCTCAAAAGATTCCGGTAAGTGCCCCTCTGCACACCGATTTAGGTGATAAATGTGCTTAATTCTGTATAAAAACTCAGATGCTTAATTATATCAATTAACTGGTTAAATGTAAGAGATTTAAGGTGCCTTCCTGGGTCTATGGGCCCCCATTCCAGAATGCAGATGGCGTCACGGACTCTCAGCACGGGGACGGCTGTAGCCACAAAGGTGACATGTCAGATCCTGCCACCAAGGAGGTCCCCCTGGAGTCCGAGTGGGCAACAGAAGCCAGGAAAGGTCGTTTTCATTACGGATCAAATTTTTCATTTAGGTTATGACAAAGCCCACATTAATGACAATATAGTAAATGATAAATGTATTTCCCCCTCCCCAATTGCTGCCGGTACTAAATATGGGAACTATTCCAGTAAGAATAACAAAAAATATTTACAGATCCCTGAAAGATGATTTCAAGCATAAAATGTATAATCCCGACGAACAGGCAGAGGCTTTCCAAAGTTCACCAGGACTTGCAGGACGCAAGGGTGACAGGGAAACACACACCTACCCCGAATTCTGATGAAAGAATGAGAACTTTTCCCTTGGCCGTGAGGTCTTTATAAAGTGCATCTATTTCGGCATGGTACAACTGTGTCCTTTCTTCTGTGGTCTGCGTTTCCACCGAAAAGAGTATGTTGCCAATCCTACAAGCACAAGAGCGCGTGTCTAAGGCACGTGTGACGTACGGTTCAGGGAGCTGAACGCAGGAGGCGGGACGAGGAAGCACACGGCACGCTGGCTCCAGACAGGACACAGGACACGCGGAGAGCGGCCCCACCCTCTCACCGCCCTGACGAGGCGCGGGTCGTCAGCATGCAGCTTTTTCACAAAACACGGTATTCTGCTCAGTCTAACCACATAATTATATGAGCTTAAGCTAATCCAGGAGGAAACGACTACACTTAGTAAAGAATGCGTTTAAACACCTAGAAAACATCTGATGGGACAGCCACCCTGTTATTACTGGGGCCGGGGCAAGAGCTCGGGCAGAAAGTGCAGGCACCTCACGGCATCCTTCTCTTCTAAGCCCCCGCTGCACGCGCAGCTCCACGAGGGGCTCCGGGGGGGTGTAAACATGATGCCACAAGTGTTTGTTGTACGATGCCAGCGACACAACACCGGCTGTGGCCCTCAGACCCTGGAAAGAACATGCACAGCCACTGCCTTTCAAGGAAGGAGGCGGAAACGAGGCCACGAATTATTCTGAGACTGTGCTCAGGCCTTAATATAGTTCCTCGGGGTTCAAGAAAGGGAGACCAGAGCTAACTTAGAACAAGACATGCTTCTCGGAAGAAGAGGCCTGTGCTTGGGTCTTGAAGACCAAGGTGACAAGAGACTCAGAAGGAGGGGCTAGGTGACATCAGGGACCAAGCGGTCCTGCTGGACCAGCAGGCCAGGTCCCTACAGGAAACTGGTTCAGGTAAAGCAGGAAAAACGGTCCAGGCCACATTACGGAAGGCCTCCAATGCCTTGCCAGGGAGCAGGTTTTGGTATCAACAGACAAGGGCAACGTATGGGCTGGGGAGTCACTTCTGGAGCCAGGGGAGCACCCAGTAGAGTGCAGCCCTGGAAACGCCGCTGAAGCCCTGGGAAGCCGCCAGGAAACGGGGCAACCAGCACAGCAGCCTGAGTCTCTGTGAGGGGCTGGGGGCCCAGGCAAGCAAGGCGGGGGGTGGGGCGACATGGACAGCGAGGAGAGATGCTACATTTCAGGGGGAAGGGATTTTACGTGCTCTCTTACTTGGTGACTCCATTTCCACCTGGGAATTTACCCTGAGAACACCTGTATCTATATCTACACCACTGGTGGGTGAAAAGGTAGGAAATAATTTCACGTGAATAGGAAACCCTGAAGTTCCTTTTGGGGAAAGAATGACCCTTATTGTGAAAGGACTTTAACAAGTAGGTGACTGGGGGTACAGGTCGAGACCTCAGAGACATGGAAAATCACAGAAAATCTGGAGGGGGGGGGGGCTTGCATCACAGCCCCACCGCCCAGCAGCAGGGGTCACAGCCCAAGGGCTGAGGAGGGTGGGCGGGGCTCAAGGTAAGCCCAGCCAAAATTCAAGGGATTTGGAGACTTCTAGAGGAAGCTCGGATTTTAGAAATAGTTAATAAAAATGTTCCCTGTGGTGCTATTTACAGAGTGAGAAAAGGGAACCACCCCAAATGGTCAATAACAAAAAACTAGTAGGAGAAAGTACAATACCCATACAATGGAACACTATGGAATTATTAAAAATGTGTGTAAGAACAGGATATGGGGAAATGTTATCAAGTAATGGTGAGGCTAGAAAAGAAACATATTATAAAACAATATGCAGAATATAATCTGTTTTCAAAGAAAACAAGTGTTTTTATTTTTTAATCTTTGCTTATCTGTATATTCTAAATTTTGTACACTAAGACTACACTACTCTTGTAATGATTGAAACCCACATTTAAAAACAAAGAAGAAATTGGCCTTGAATGTGGCAATTTCTCATGTTTTTTCATTTTCGTAGTAAAAGCCTTCCCCCAGTGAACTTCAAGAACCCAGAAGGATGTTTCCCACCGGCCCCACCAGAAATCACACCGGAAGTCTAAAGAACTGCGGACAGATTCGGCACAGCCGGGAGTGGCTGACCACCGGCGTGATACTGTAGATGTGACGGGAAGAAGAACTGGTAATAGCCACACTGGGGCCTTGTCTGCATTTCAGCAGAAAGTGAAAGCCCCCAGGGGTGGTGCATCCATGCCAGTGAGCACAGGCACACTCCTGACACCCGCCCGCCTGCCCTCCATGCTCGGACAGCAAACGTACTTATCTCCCGTAATTGTGACTGTGAATCCGTCGTATTCCTTCCCTTGATCTTTGAGGCTGGAGACTTTGGTGTTCACTGTGAACCCATCCTTCGTTTTAGTATTAAACTGCTTTCAGGGAAAAAGAAAATTCACGTTACTAGTGTGAAATTCATCGTACACCTCCAACTGCCACGGTGCAGTGCTGACTCGGATTTCCGTGTTTTCAGGGAGGGGCACAGAAGTCCCCGACGCCAGAGACCCAGTGAGCAGTGACCCAGGACGACGCCTCTGCCCGGCTCCAGACCCAACGCTGACTGTCTGCCCAGCTCACACCCGCGGGGCGCCTGCCGGAGGTGCGGAGAACCTCGGCACAGCAGGCTCACGGCCCCCTCTGGGGCCCGCTCTGGGGTCCTTCTCACGCTCAGTCTCGAGCAGCGGCAACCCTGACTCTCAGCCCGGGCTGCACTGACGTCCTGCCACTCGAGGAAACTCGGCTCCTTCCAAGCAGAGTCTGGCTCTCTGAGGAGCGCTCAGAGTTATTTTGATCTGCCAGCGGGGAATTTCAGACACTCGACTCTGCAGACCCCAGACCGGCAAGCTACAGGAGTTCCACCAAGCTAAGGGCGGCCCTCGGGGTGACAGCACAAAGGCGGCTTCAGGCGCTCAACCTCTCCGTTGCACTGGGTAACTACAGTCCCTCGCAGGTTCCTTTCAAACAGACTCACATATAAAACACTAAAATCTCCCTAAATGATTGTGTATTGTGCCCAACATAGTAAATTTAAATGCCAAAAATGCCCACGGGAAAGCTGAAGATGAAAAACTAAGAGGCATGCCAGGGTTTTTGCTGCCTGGTGCGCCCGCCCCAGCAGCGCTCCATGAGGCCCTTCTGCCCTCTGGGGGGCAGCTGGGGAACTCACGGGCAAGTCTGGAGGGTGGGAGCCAAGACCACTCGACGCCCATCCATGCGGGCTCCCCACGCCAAGCGGACTTTCACGTAGATGGAGAACCTGTCTGTAACTTAATTACCTGGGCCCGAAACTCCTGTTACACTTGGACACTAAATATGTGCCACAGGTTTAATGCACACGGAATTTTCTGGGAGTGCACACAGCACGTAAATCGAGGAAAGAGCGTATGATGTCCTGCTGGGAACTTCACTGAGCGTGGTTTACCATTTCGGAATGCCATCTCACCAGTGACATCGTAGCTCCTGACACCCGAGTCACCAAACAACACACAGGTATGGGGCTGCACTTGCAGTTGACGGTCACCACAATGCTACATACCGGTGCGGGCATCCGGCCGCCTCTCAGGAAGACGTGCCCGAACCCTGCACCCTGCAGCGCACACCACTCTGTTACTAGCTCCTTACATTTCAGAACTCCTTTATGGCTCTACGCTCACCTCAGAGAGTTTCTGAGTAAGTGGGACATACTGTGGAGTTCATCTTACTGCACCTGACCCTGTTTGTTGAGTTAATGCAGGGGGCTGAGAAGACGGAGGATCACTCGCAGGTCCATCCGACCCTCGTGAGAACCCCCGAGGTGGGCCCTCAGAGTCACCGCTCCTCAGCAGCCAGGAGCCTCACACCCAGCCCGGGACACAGGCTCGCCCATGCCCAGTGAGACAGCGTGGACCCATATACGGCCTGAGGCTTTCTGATTATTCCTCAGAGGTGGATAAGCTTTGGTCATACACAGAAATTTCTTAAATTCTATTTGCTGTAAAACAACTTCGTCTAGTATAGCTGCAAGGAGAAGGCTTATCCTGCCCTGCAAAGTTCACGCACTGCAGCAGACGCAGTCCAGCCTCCGCCTCCTCAGCTCCGTGAGATGCTGCTTGGGCTGCACGTACCTGCCCAGGGGTCTGGGGAATCACCCCGGCAGGGAGCTGGGGAGAGCATGGGCTCACCGCGCATGTTCCTCTTCCCTTAAGAGTCACCGCCTTGTGGCTGTCTGAGACCTGAAAGCGGTGGCCCCGTATTTTGTCCAGTTGCACGATTGTCATCGTGCGGAAGGGCAGGTCACGTGCCAGTCACTCCATCAGGACCGGAAACGGAATTCAGCTACCTGTACCCTTATTTCCTCTGCCTGTACCCTTATTTCCTGTTTCCTGCACCTGCTACTTCCTCGCAAATTTGCTTTTATCCTTGAGTCCAACGTCTGTGTTTTACTGTACTTTGGTTATTATTCAGTGCGATCATGTCAGTGTTTTCAGGTGGTGCGTGGTTCATAAACTTTAAAACAGCTACGGTGTAAGATTCACACACATGGCGCTGAACAACTCAGAAAGGCGCTGCAGTTTTACTTCCTCCTACAGTGCACCGCGGCTTTGACAGCAGACTTACCTTCATGATGGGAAGAAGGTCCTCCACTCTGTGCACCTTTTCCAGGGCCTCTCGGACTTCCAACAAGCCTTTAGGGTTATTAGCTCTTCGAGAGAGAGAGAGAGTTGGGACTACAATTAATACAGAAATGTAATAATTATGCCATTACCTCTAATTCAAATACATCGTCCTCAATTATGATTCACTCAATATTCAGAATGGTGGGCCGCAACTGAAGTTTCTAAATACTGGGGTGGTTTGATCTAATGAATTCAGGGCTACAGGTGAGAACTCAGGCACCAGGCAGCAGCCCCTCGAGAAGGTGAAACAGGGAAAAGCAGAAGGGACAGGCACGCTGTTTGGTCACGAAACCTGATTCTCCTGTTTCTGGACTCTGAAATCGGAGGTGAATGTTCCTTCTTTCTACAGCTGCTCAGGCGTGTGCCCTGCTAGGCTTTCACGTCAATGTTACATTAACTTGGTGATAACGAACCACTCGGAATTCTTTTATTCTCCAGTGTTCTGGTCCATGTTACATCTAGACCTTTACACCTCCCCGCCTTCCAGGTGGGGAAGAACGAATACAAAGGCTGAAATCCCTTATAAAACGTGTCAGAGAAACATCCTGCCTTTCAAAAGGAAGAGACTAGAGCAGTCACAACATTGCACGTAAGATTAAACATTCGGCTGAGTCCATGCATTCTGTTACGGCATTACAAAGAAGGTCGCTAATCACTCTAAAAGGTTTTGTTTCTAAACACAGTGCAAAAATTTGAAACAGCTTATTTAGTCTGTCAGTAGGCTTAGTTTTCAAGTTTCATAACTATAAGAAATACACAAAATCAATCCATTATTATGAAAGGAATTTAAAGGATTACCCGTGATAAATAAGAATTCTATCTTTAATAAAATGAAGAATTTTCTCAAAATATTCCAGGTATCTCATGTTAATCACCTGACCCCTGTAAGAAAAAAAAATTAAGAATTTTTACAAAGAAATGTATTCCAAACACAGTCTAATTTCCAAGTTCATTCAAAAGAACAACAGAGAACCATGAGAATAATGCAGCAAAAAAGATGGGGAATTCACTTATTCGAAACCAATGAATGGAAAAGCAAAGAACTGTCTTAGCAAGCCTGGTCATCAGCTCATGGGGCTTATTATGGTGAGAAAGGTGCAAACTCAGCCCTCAGAGGCCAAAATGGGGAGAAAAGTCCTCACGTGCTTAAATGAGGCTCAGATTTCCACGCCCATTTCCTCCCGGGACCCCTTCAGTGTTTCAGCAGCACGCCTTCCCGCCTGGGCTCTCCCGATCGCATTATCTGCTGATACTGCCACCTGTTATCCAGATGGACACTCGTAGTTCCTCCACAACCCGCCTGGGATAAGATTTTCCTCAGGTTTCTATGCCCACCTCCTCTTTTAAAACTCTTTCAGAACTTCTTGTACAGTCAACATGCTGATGTACACACCCGACTGAGGTACACACGTACAAGATAACGTACACGTGACTGAGGTACACATGTACAACATGTATACACCCAACTGAGGTACGTACGTACAAGATAATGTACACATGTGCCTGGCATACACATGTACAAGATAACGTACACATGTGACTGAGGTACACATGTACAACATAATGTATCCATCCGACTGATGTACACACAGACAACATGTACACACGTGACTGAGGTACACACGTACAAGATAACGTACACATGTGGCTGAGGCACACATGTATAACACGTATACACCCAACTGAGGTACATACATATAAGATAATGTACACATGTGACGATGTACACGTGTACAACATAATGTATCCATCTGACTGATATAAGATTGTACACACATGGCTGAGGTACACACGTACAGGAAAATGTACACACACTACTGAGGTACACACGTACAAGATAACGTACACATGTGACTGAGGTACACATGTACAACATAATGTATCCATCCGACTGACGCACACACAGACAACATGCACACACGTGACTGAGGTACACATGTACAAGAAAATGCACACACCCGACTGATGTGCACATGCACAAGAAAATGCACAGCCTATTTGTGTAGAACATGTAAATGTCCGACTGCTCCCCAGACGTCCCCCAAACCTCAAGTTCATTAGAGTCAGGCAGGAACCCACTCTCCCACACTCTCCCAGCTCTACCTGCCCAAACTGGTCTGCCCGCTTTCCGCCCTGTTGCTGCCTGGCTGACTGGGACGCCCGGGAACCTGAGCCAGAGAGGAGACCCCCTGTGGTCCCACACCGTCCTGTGTCTGACCCATCACCAGTGCTCCTCCTGCCCCCATTTCAATGCCCTGTCCTCCCTCCAGCTCTCTTCCACGCAGCCCTCCAGACCTCGGCACTTGTCACTCATGCTGCCACAGGACTCTCTGCCCACTTCCTGTGCCTCCCAGGTCACTGTGTCTCTAACCTATTCTGCAGCCAAAGTGATCACCCAATTGGGCAAATGTGCTCACACCACGTCTCTGCTTACCACCTCTGAACAGCTTAGCATCATTTTCGGGGAGAAAACACCTTCCCATGGAGCAGAAAGTTGTTTCTGCATTGGGGGAAAGGTTTTTTGCATTTTGGTCTTTGCCTGTCTTTCAGGCCTTGGATGGCTAGTCCTCCCCTTGTGGCAAACTAGCCCCCCCAGCCACCACGAATCAGCCGTCCCTTCCAGGCCCCGCCTCTCTCCAGGCCCAGGTCTGCCCCCTCCCTGCCTTCCCTCCTTTGAGACAGCCAGGTCTCGCCCGGGGGCTAGTCTCAGTGCCCTGCTCTGCGTCCCCTGGCATCCTGGACATGTGACCACCACAGCTTAACGCAGTGTGCGGCTGTTCACAGTCCGCCGTCTGCATTCAGCTCTGGGCTTTCTGAAGTCAGGACCTGCTGCATTTCCTCACTGCCACCATGCAACATCGCACGCTGATGGTGGACTTCTGACATTACCCGAGTTTAGTCTATAAATGCCACAAACCAGTCCACGAGCAACAGAAATATAGAGGTCACAGGGAAAAATTATTTTTTAGAAATTAGAAACAAATGTCTAAATGACATTTCCATCAAACTTAAATGTCAAAGGTGTACAGAATATTATTTTCTTGATTCAAACGTCTGGAACTACAAGCATTTTAGATGGGACACAACCACCATATTTACTTGCAAATTCTATCTACAGTTAAATGCAATGGGTCCCTTCAGAGCCACTGTCTTCACAACGTGCTCATCGTTTACTGGGAAGGTGGCAAAGCACACGAAGGGAGAGGCGAAGAGGCCAGCACTTCACCCGCATCCCTAACTTGCCGAGCCTCCGGGCACAGAAAAGCCCTCCCAGGCAGGTGGCTCAGAGACCAGATGGTGTTCCTGCTCCAAACCCTTTGTGTATCGGCGGCGGAAGGGGGAGCCTTTCCCCACGACGGCCACACCACGTTTCCAGGGTGTTATAATAAATGTGATATCCTCCGCCTAAATGCTTCCTGTCGGGGTTCAGGACAGAAAGATGGACATCCGTTGAAGATGAACATGGACATCCCAGGTGAGAACCCAGCAGCCTACCCTGCCTCGAGTTCTGTCTCGAGTTCTGCCGCAGACGCAGTGCCTGAAGCAGGCCCAGGGAAGGCACCGTGTCTCCTTCTGCAGCCGCGCCAGCTGAGCGGACGCAGGCGGGACTCCGCAGGGGCAGAGCAAGTCTGCGTGGGCCCCTGGTAAGGCCACCAGGAAAGGAGCAGCGGGTGCCTCATGGCCTCCAGACCCGTCTGCTGAGAATAAACTCCAGTGAGAACAAAAGAGGCACTGAAGAGCCGTACCTGATTAGATTGATGTGGTTGTTAAAACCTCTGCTGAGGCTGCGGGCTGGCATTTGATCTAACCATAGCACCGGCTGGTCTGGGTCAGCAACCCTGCGAAACAGAACTTGTTAGAGATGAGGGCCTTTCACGACCCAGAGAGGTTCAAGGCATTAAAAATAAAACATCAGTGTCTGCAAAAGCAGGGAGGAAGCGATCGCTCAGACTGTTACATCTACAAAGGCGGAACACAAACAGGCAAGTTCCAAAAGGCTGCCGACTGGGCCGAGTGAGAGGTGAGTGCCGGCTCCTAGCGGAGCCGCATTTTCTCACGCGGATGGGATCCTCAGGTACCGACCCCGCAGCCGCGGTCATCCAGACACGCTCGTCAGTGTAGGCAGAGGGACGCGCACCACGGCCCACTCAAAGGTGCCACAGGTACGAAACACACTTTCAGAGAGGCTGTTTCTAAAACACCTTTTAAACATGTGCTCGGAAACATGACAATCGCTACTCTGTGCATATTACTTGGGCGTGTTTCAAAGAATGACGATGCCGGCGGTTTTTGGCACACGTCAGAGGGGAACACACAGTGTGTCCCTCGCTGTGCAGGGCCTACTGCCAGTCCTTGAAACAGCCTGCGAGGCCTGGGGAGGGACCTGGCACGTCAGGACCACTGGGTCCGGTTGTCGCACATCAGCCGTACATACATACGTACCGTCTCCACTTGACGGCGATGTCGAACATGTCCCTCCACTGCATCAGCCGCATCTTCCCATTCACCCGCACCTTCGAGTTGGTCCACGTGCGCTGCACGGCCTGCATGACTTCCAGCGCCGCCAAACCCATGGCTGTGAGAGAGAAACTCGGAGTGTGCGGGGCCTCTTGGCACACGACCCAGGGCCGATCTTCACCGAGCCTCAGGGACAGCTCCTGCAACGTCACACAGGGGCCTCGGCCGCCCGCTCAGGCGGAAATCCACGGCAGCTCTGGTCGCCCCAAACGAACTACCCACGGCCTGCTGTTGACCAAAAGCCTCACCAGCTGCATAAATAATCTATTACATGTAACTCAGTGTGCACTGTGTACTACACCCTGTGCTCTCGGAGGGGAATAAGCTCGAGGGCTGTGAAGGAAGGGAGAACACCTCCACAGCTCTGGGCTACATTTTTCAGTGCCGTGAGTTTACACCAACAGTTGATAAAACACATTGTTTGTCAGCACCTACAATACTGCAGATGGTACACGTGTTACTAACACTAGACACCAGAAATGAAAAGCTCGTGTGAAAAAAAACTATCTATTTGCAGGTGTAACAATTCAGACGCTGATAAGGAAGAGTCAGCAGTGGGATTGTGTTACGGCAGCCTAGTGTAACCCATGCGACCGCTGCGCAGCAGACAGGAAATCGCTACAAATTTTCTAGTATATTCACTGGAAAACACCCACACATGAGGGGCCTGTGCGGTTCAAACCCATGTTGTTCGAGGGTCACTGCATGAAGAGCCGCAAGTACTGATAACTTAGCAGGTCTGGTACACATCACAATCATAACAGCCCTGCTGAAGCTATTGAAGAAAACTAGAGACGCCCCCAAAGTTGTCCCCTCCCAGCTCTGCTCCCTCCTGAAGCTCCTGGAGGCCTGTGGTCTCCACCAGACCGACAGCAAGGACACGGCGCCTGTAGGTGGTGTCCAACCCGCCTCGAAGGCTCCAGGCCAGCAGCCCATGCTCCTGTTTATACACAGCACAGCCCCCACCGAGGGGGGATGCGGCCCTCTCCCGGAGCTCCGACAGGTGAATCTGCACGTTTCTGTCACAATCGCGTGCTGATTTTGCATAGGCACAACACGTGGTTTTTTTTAAAAGCACAACATGGTGGAGCAATCCTTGCTCTTTTGTTGGAAAAATATTTCCACTTTCAGATAGTCAGTCGCACAATACCTCTGTGTATCCTCTTGTTTGGCAGGAAGCCCGGCGTTTCATACTGCATCAGCGATCCCAGCCGGTCGGCCACGCAGATCAGCTCTTGGACCTCAGGCTTGTAACTCTCGAAGTTCTGATGTGACACGTCCCTGGAAGAAACATTACAGATTCAGTAAGGGCTTTTACAGCAGACACTGGGCAATCATTTCACCTGAAGAGCAGTCACTTCCACCCCTGGAAAACTAGTGAAGGAACCTAGGACCACGTAGTTTTTCCTCCGCCCAGCGCTTTGCACCAACCATACACAGAGCGGTGGAAGGGATCGCCCAGAGCACGTGCAGAACGACTCTGACATGCGTGTCAGCAACACCGGTGACTAGTCTGCGATTCAGACCGTTGTTTGCTTTGTAAACTCCTCCAGAGACATACCCTGCATGGAGGGCCCTCTGCAACAGCACCCAACCAGCCCCCACGCTATGCCCACCGCCCTCCTCGGGACTGCAGCAGGTACACCCGGAATGGTGTATGTGGCCACTATTGTGTAGCTGGCAGCCTGCTAGAAGTTCTCGTAACAAAGATTGCAAGTCCAAGCACAGGTTGTGTTGAGGTCCCCAAGGCCACCCTGAGGTCCAGCTGTCCACTGGAAGGACTGGCAGGACTCAGTGCCGTCATTTAGTGCAGCAAAGGACACAAGCACAGACATCAAAGGGAAAAGGTGTGTGGGGCCAAGTCCAGAGGTGAGCGGGCCAAGCCTCCAAGGGTCCTCTGCCAGGGGACACTCAGGATGAATTCCCTGAGGGAAGTGCTGCCCACAAGGGAAGCTCGTTAGACACTCAGGGCCCCGGGTTTTTACTGGGGGGCAGTCACGTAAGCCGCCCAGGTTGATCGGGAAGGAGAGCAGGTGGTCACATAGTGCCTGTGCAGACAGCCTGGGCCCAGGGAGCCACTCTCTTCCGGTCTGGGCATGGTGGACACTCCCGAAGTCCAAGTTCCCAGACACCAGCCAAGGGCTAACCTTGTAAAAGCAGGTCTTTCCCAGGACAGCAGCTCAGGCCTGCCAGGATAACCCTTTCCTGCACAGGAGTATTTTCCCAAACAGGGATGGTAGAAAACACAGATAACCTCTTTAAGCTACCTAGTTACTTTTTTATTTTTGGTTATTGTAATAACTGACACATACAAAAACATACCACCTCAGGACCCAACCTAAGCACTGGAACAGCTCTGTGGCTCTCTCTCTACTTGTCTGCTTCTTTCTTAGCCCATCCTCCCGGCCCCCGGCAAGAGGCAACTTGCCCTGCATTCTGTTTGTGACTCCCTGACCTTTTCCTTTTAGAAAACAGGTACATGACGTATACCCCTCCACAACACAGTCTGCGGTTTTCCTTATGGGCTTCATGGGAAGACGAGGCGCCCCAGCAGGCTGCTGCCCTGCTGTGCTTGTCGTCATGGCATCGAAGACGAACCCACACTGTCGCGCAGGCCGCTTGCTCGCGCCGCTGAACTTCCCCTCATGCCAGCGGCTGCGTTCACCCACTCCTCTGTTCACGGACACCCGGGACGGTTCCCAGTGTTCGGTGTGGACCAACGCTGCTCGCGACGGTCCCGCACAGGTCTCCCTGCAGACAGGGCTCCGCCTGTGCGAGGTTCTCGCTGAGTGTGCACAGCGGGGTCACCGGCGGTAGGACACGCAAGGGCTCAGCGTTACGGGACCCGGACGAGCTGCCGGCCAGTGTGGCTGCGGCAGTGTAAACTCTCTGACCCCCACTCTGGTCGCTACTACCATCATCAGGGTTGTAGTGTTTGCTCATCTAGTTTAGGCTTATTTTTTCACTCTTCGCGGTGTCTTTTGTTGAACAGAAATGCTTAGTTTCTATGTAATCTAATTCATCAGTCCCTTTGTCTAAGGTCCAGACTGTGTGTCACTGTTTTAAAAATTCTTGTCTGCCTGCAAATCATAAAAGCCTTCGCTTACATTCTCTCTAAAAGTTTAAAAAAGGTTGCTGCTCACACTTAAGATTTTATTCGTCTAAAACTGGATCTCTGTCTACACCATCACGAAAGTCAGTTTTATATTATCCGTGTAACAACCTAGTTGACCCCCTGCCTCTCGCTGGCGAGTCCTGCCCTCCCCCATGACACGGCGCTGTCATTCCGCGAGGCTTCCTGACGAAGGCTTCTCAGCCCCGTGCTGCGCTCCGCTGGCCCACCCACCCGTCTGCCCTGGCCCAGCACCATGGTCTCCGCTCCCATCCTGCCTTCGCTCTCTGGCAGGATGAGAACCTCCCCCTCCAAGGCTGGGCACCGTCTTCTTCAGGAGTCATCTTCTTGATGACTCTGTTCTTTGTTTTTCCACGCAATTTCCAGGATGAGCTCATCAAGGTTCTCAGAAAACTTTGTTTCAAGTGTTGAATGGCATTTTGTTGCATTTCTAATTAATTTGCAGAGAAATGACTTACTGATCTCACTAAACTTCCTATTCATGAACACAGTGTTTCTCTCCCTGTATTTCTTTTCTCTCAGTAACTTTCAATAAAGTTTTATAGTGAATTCCATACGGATCCTGTTTATCTTTTCTAAGGTATATTCTTAAGTACTTATTGCTATTATAAATGGTATTCTTGTTTCTTGCTGGTACATAGAAATGCAAATGATTCTTGTACATTGGTTATAATTGACCACCTCGCTAAACTCTTAGCGGTTCTTACAATTTGTAAGTTTTCTGGGTTTTTAAAAAATATCTTATTTATTTATTTATTTTCAGAAGAAGAGGGAGTACGGGAGAGAGAAAGAGAGGGAGAGATATACCACTGTGAGAGAGAAGCACCAGTTGGCTGCCGCTCACACACACCCCTACTGAAGTGACATGACTTTCTATTTTTAAGATTTTCCTCCTTATCTTAGGTTTTCTCCAGTGTCTTTTCATTTACTCTTTTTAAAAAATCTGTGGATTTATATGTTTCCTCAGTTCTAGGAAATTCTTAGTCATCATGTTTTTTAAATTGCCTCTCTTCTGTTCTCTCCTGAGGTTTCAACATGTGCTAGCCCTACTCACACCATCCACGTATTCTGCCTCTTTCCTGCTTTCCATCCCCTTGGCTCTCTGCACCACACTCCAGACATGACCACTGCTCTCTCCTCCCACTCTGCCCTCTTCTCTCTGTGCTTCACTCTGGATATTCCCAGTGCTCTCTCCTCCCACTCTGCCCT